>JAKMXC010000855.1:0-18797 GCA_025328345.1 Colletotrichum sp. SAR11_59
GTTAATAGTTAATAGTTAATAGTTAATAGTTAATAGTTAATAGTTAATAGTTAATAGTTAATAGTTAATAGTTAATAGTTAATAGTTAATAGTTAATAGTTAATAATTAATAGTTAATAATTAATAGTTAATAATTAATAGTTAAAGCTTAATAATATAAATATATACTAATATATATAAAGTAAGTTTAAATAAACCTTTATATTTTAAAGTTTAATATTTAAATATTAATAACTAATAATTAGTAATTAATAAATAATAATTAATAACTATTAACTATTAATTATTTATAAATATTAAATAGTTAATAACTAAAGTTTAAATAATAATAGCTAATAATTAATAAATAATATTTTTAGCTAGTTTTTACTAATTAATAACTAGTAACTAAAAACTAATAATTAATAATTAATAACTAATATTTAATAGTTTATAGCTAATATATAATAGCTAATAGCTAATATATAATAGCTATTAATAAATAATTAATAATTATAAACTAATATTTAATAGTTAATAATTAATACTTAATAATTTATACCTAATACTTAATAAGTAATAAAGAAAAGCTAATATTAAATACTTAATAGCTAATAGTTAATATTTAATAAGTTAAACCTATTAATTTTATAGCTATAAAAATATATTTAATAATTAATACTTAAAACTTTATATTTTATAATTAATAGTTAATATTTAATAGTTAATAATTAGCTATCAGCTAATAGTTAATAACTAATACGTAATATTTAATAATAAATATTTAATAGCTAATATATTATATTTAATAGTTTATAGTTAATAATTAATATTTAATAGCTAATAATTAATATTTAATAGCTAATATTTAATAACTAATAAATAATAATAAATAAATTAAAAGATATTAACTAAAAGTTAAAAGCTAATAAATAATATTATATAAATAGTAATTAATATTATATAGTTAATAATTAATAATTAATAACTAATACTTATAAATTAGAAACTAATAACTAATAATAACTAATAAGTTATAACTATAAGCTAATACTTTATAATTGATAATTAATATTTAATAACTTATATATAGTAAATAATAATTAGTAGTTAATAGCTAATATTTAATATTTAATATTTATTAATAGCTAATAAATTAAATATTATTAATAAAACTTAAAATCTAATAAATATTAGTTTATAATTATTAGTTAATACTTAATATTTAATAACTAGTAATTAATAGCTAATAATTAAAAATAAATTTAAATAATTAATAACTATTAGCTAATAGCTAATATTTAATATCTAATAGCTAATAAATAATAACTTATAGCTAGTAATTAATAGATTAAAACTATTAATTAAAAATTAAAAAATAATAACTAATAACTAATAACTAATAACTAATAACTAATAATTCATTAACTAAGAACTATTAATTAAAAGTTAAAGAATAATAAATTATAACTTATTTTTATATAATATAATAATATATATTTTATTTAGTACTTAACCTATATAAATAAGTATTATAGTTCACCCTATATAGTATATTATAATACTTTAAACCTAATAGTAGTACTTTAACTTATACTTAATCTTAATAAAGTAAAGAAATAAAATCTTATATTATAACTAGTTATTAATACTTAGCTTAATTTTATTTATAAAAACCTAATAAGTAAAGATTTATAATTAATAATAAATATTAAAATTTAATTATTTATATTAAATAATTAATAACTATTAATATATAATATCTTATATAATAATAATAATACTTATAAGAATACTTACTTATTTAAATATTCTATATAAAATAAACTAATAGACTTTAAAGTATAAAACCTTATATAAAATACTCTATTTATTATAACCTATAACTATAACATTAATTATATAATATATATATTTACGTAAGTACTTTATATAATTAGTAGTTTAGTAAGTTACGTTTTAGGCTATTTTTCCCCTTACTTTTCCCTACTTTAGGGAATAACTTACTAATAATATTAATAGGAATTATTATAATATATCTTTTCCCTTATTATTATTTATATAAGTAAATACTTATAACTACTTAGGATTATTACGTTTTATTATAACTTAACTTTATCTATAACTTTATACTATATAAACGTATATATTACGCTCCTCAATATACTTATACTTATATTAATAATAACTAATAGCTAATAGCTAAAATTAAAAACTTAATACTTAATAATTTGTAATAAATACTTAATATTTAATATTAAATATGAATACTTATTAATTAAATATTAATACTTAATAAATAATATATAATAATTAATATTAAATAACTAAAAGTTATTTTTTAATAATTAATATATAATTATAAAAAACTAAAGCTTAATATTAAATTTAAAAACTAAAAACTAATATTTAATAGCTAGTACTTAAATATTAAAACTTAGTATTGAATAATAAATATTTAATTATTAATAATTAATAATTAATATTTATATTTAAATATTAATAATTAAAAATAAATAGTTAATAATTAATAATTAATACTTAATAGTTAATTTAATAATAAATATTTAATAATAATACTTAATATTTAATAAATAATAATTAATAAGTTTGAATTTATATTTTATAATTAATATAATAACTAAAAACTTATATTTAATATTTAATATTTAATAAAAAATATTTAATATTTATAAATTATAGCTAAATAATTAAAGTTTAATAAATAATAACTAATAATTAATAATTAGAAACTAATAATTAGTAATTAAAAGTTAAAATCTAATTATAAAATATAATAGGTTAATAAGTAATAATTAATATTTAAAAGCTAATATTCTATATTTAAAATAACTATTTTATAATTATATTTAATAATTAATAATTAAAGATTAATAACTAATAATTAATATTTTATACTTAATAATTTATATTTAATAAATAAAAACTAATAAATAAGAAGTAAAAAACTAGTATTTTATAATTAAAAATTAAAAATTATTAATTAATAAATAATAAGTTATTTTAATAGCTAATATTAAATATTTAAAAAGAAATACTTAACAATTAAAACTTAATATTTAATAATTAAAACCTTATTTATATAATAAACTTTTAAGGGCTGCTAGCCTTATATTATGAAATTTAACTGGTATTAACTGCGAAAGCTAGACTGGTCCCCTCGCCCACTACTAACGACCTTTAGGTCACGTAACTATAGTTCAGACTTAGAAATCATCTTCGCCTCTACGCTCCTCTATCAGTCAGTCTATTAGGACTTTAAACACCACAACAAGCTAAGTCAACTATCTTCCTCCAGCCGCCTCTATCTCTATTAGTCTCCTCTATCTCTCGCTCCTCTAAGCCGCACTCGCCCTTCACGCTATATTTAATCTGCGCCCGTCTTCCTCTCCTCTGCCGTTCAGACGTCTACGCTATAATAGATAACATCTTCCGCCCTACTGCGTAGTCTTAACAGCCCTGCCGCTATTAGTATAACAGGGCAAGGGAGAAAACTTATTAGTCGTGCTAGGCACTCTACTCTAGGCGAAAAAACCCCCTAAAAATACCTAAACACTTATATATTAATTTTCTAGATAACTATAAGAGATATAAAAGTAAATATATAAATATAAACCTAACTAACTTATATTTTATCTATATTTTCTACTCCTTTTATATCTTAGGTTATATAATCTTATAGGAGAAAATAAACTACTAAGAAGAAGTTTAGTAGTATTATCCCTATAGTATTCTACCCTATCTCTACTTTAAATAATTAAAGAAGTATAATAAGGATTAAAAAAGAGGATAAAAGTAGGGCTAACTAAAGCTAGAGGAGCCTAAAAACATCTTTCTTTATTTAATTTTTAAAAAGTAAGGATTAATAAATTTTTTCTATAGGCTAAGCTAAAGAGTCCTAAAAGCTCTTTTAGAGGGTTAGTTACTAAAGTTATTAAGAAAAAAATAGAAAGAGTATAAAAATAAGTATATTTCTTACTTATCTACTTAGTCTTTTTCGTTATAGGCTAACTAAGCCTCTATTTACTTATATAAGCCTTTTCCTCCTATAATAACGCCTAACGCCTATGAAAACGCCTGTCTAACTCTTTACCTTCTAAGTTAAAACCACTAAAAATTCCAAAAAATTTTAAGAACTCTACCCCCTTCTATTAGCTATACTCTTAACATTAGATTCACCCTTCCTAACTTACTAACGTTTAAGCGCTTAGGCTATCTTAGCTATCTTAAGGAAGCCTATAAAGTAATTATAGGTATTAAGATTGTTATTAATAACCTTAACTATCTTCGCATTAATCTTAAAGCTATATAACTCTATTATATCGCTCTTATTAGCTATCTTAAGTAGATACTTCTAAGCGAATTTAAGGAGGGTTTTCTTATTAATAAAGAGAAGGTTACTAAACTTAGAACCCTTAACTTCATTAACGTTAGTTTTATAGATTAAGTCGTTTAGCGTAGCTTTACTTAGCCTATATAAAGTTATAATAAGTAGGAAAGATAGGAAAGTTATTATAGTTACTATATATATAAGAGGATATGAGGAATAAGCTTAAAGCCTCATTCAAATAGTTAAGTTATTATACTATAGCTATAAGAACCTTTTTAGCTATAGTAGTAAAGAGTTATACTATTAAGTTTACGCCCTTAAGTATAGGTTTAAGCTATCGCTAGGCTTTAGCTGCTATAAGTGCTGTTAGCGTTCTACGTTATAAACGACGCTTTTACGACGTTGTAAACGACGTTCTTGCAAATAATAGCGTTATAAACGACGCTCTCGCTAGTACGTTTTGCCGCTCTGCTATCTACCTACCTGCCTGCCTACTTTCTTCTACTAGGGATAAGTTAAGCTAAGCGTTAATAACTAGTTATACTAAGATTTATTCGTTTGCTTTATTAAGATCAGGCATAGGTTAAAGTGCTACTATTAGGTTTTAGTACTATAGAAAAAAAGTATAGAGTGAACTGTAATACTTACTTATATAGGTTAACTAGACTGCTAACATAATAAACTTTTAACTAATTAAAAAGAATAAAAGATTTTTATATTTAAGATTTAATTAATATTAATATATTTAAATTAACTTTTTCCTTTTTTTTAAATAATAAAATAATAAGTATTTAAATATTATTTCTTAATATAATATATAATATATAATATAATTAATTAATTTAAAAATATATTTCTCTTTATTTATTTTATATTAATATAAAAGCTTAAAACTCTTTTAAAGTTATTATACTAATTAAATTAATATTATATATTTTATATTATTAAAAAGCCTTTTATAAAAATAAAACTTAAATTATAAATATAATATATAAATAAAGTAATAATATTAAGTTTAAAATATATTACTTTTTATTAATTAATAATTATAATAATTATATTATATATATAAGTTTATATTATAAAGTAGCTTTATATTTATAAAGCTTTTTATTTAATTAAAAAAGAAAATAAGAAGTTTTTATAATTAAAATTAAATTAATATTTATACTTTTTATAAAACTTAGATTTACTAAATATATATTATTATATTAAATAAATATAATATATAATATAATATATACATATATTATATTTCATACTATTTTACTTTTTTCTTATTTATTTTATATAATAATATAATTTATAATAATAATAATAAATTAAATTATATTTAATTATAATTATAAATTAAAATAGAATTTAATTTATATAGTAATACTATTATATTATTATTTAATAAAGATATATTATAATATAAATAATACTTTTCTAATTATAACATATTTTTAATTATTTTATATTTTTAAAATAATATATTTAATATTAAAATAAAATTCTATTTATAATATTAATTATATATAAATAATACTTTTATATTTAATAAACTTATATACTTCTATAAATTATATATTAATTAATAAGAAATATATTATTAAGTAATCTTAAATTTACTTAAACTTAAACCTAATAACGTACTCTTTTATACTCTATATAAACTATTTATAAAACCTAGTTTAAACTAAATATCTATTATTCTATTACTAAGGTATATATACTATAATTAATTAGTAATAGATCTTAAAATAATCCTAGTTAAAGTTTAGTATATATATACCTTTACTTAATCTATAAGTCTTATTATAGATAGAGCTAAAGCTTACTATTACTTTTATCTTAGTTTATTTAAAGTAAATAAAAGTACTTTTTTATAGAATAGTTATTAAGACTATTAGAAGAAGTATTCTATTAGAAGTTTTATTATTTCTAAGTAACTTCTTTACTTCTTTTTAGATTAATCTTAAAGTACTTTTATCTTCTAATAAGTTTTATCCCTTAATATCTTTATAATTTAAAGCTTCTAACTTTTCTCTTTAAAAACTATATAAACTTCCTTACTTAGAGAAGGATCTAAGAGTAATCTTTAAAGATTTAGAAGGAGCTTTATCTATAGATTACTCCTTATTAGGGATTAATCTTAGAGTATTCTAACTTATTCTTAGACTTAATAAAGTTTTTAAAACTTTAAAGCTAAAACTACTATTTTAAATAGATATTATATTAAAAGATATAGCTTTAGATATATCTTTAAAATTATCTTCTCTATAGATTAATTTTAAAGTATTTTAGACTTTATAGTATAGCTTTAATAGTAGTTATAATTTTCTTAAGCTAAATTATAGCTTATATTATATACTTAGTGAGGAGCTATATTATAATCTTACTATTTTAGCTAGTATATAATACTATAGTTAATCTTAGCTAAGAAATATAGTTTAACTATATATATTTTAAGATTAGCTTAAGATTAAATGTTAATTAATTAGGGATTTTATTACTTATTATAGTTTAGAAGTTTTTTATAAATCAGAATATTATTCCTAAATCTTAGCCTATATCTCTAAATACTTAGGTTAAGAGTAAAATAAAATAAGATTATTTTTAGATTATACTTTAAGTTTCTAAATATTATTTTATATTAAAGTTACTACTATCCCTATTAATTAGGAGTTTATAGGTTCTTAATATATACTTCTAGAAGTTTAAATATTACTAGTTATCTAGATCTTAATACTTCTATAGGTAATAGTTAGTATTAAGATTAATTTTAGATTAAATATTAATTAAGCTTTACTATTTCTAAGTATATTATACTCTTCTTTCTAGCTTATAATATAATATAGTAGAATATATTACTAAGAGGGATAATTACTACTCTATTTCTAACTTTAAATAGAAGTATGTTTTTTAGATATATTTAATATTAATAATATTCTTTATATATATTACTATTATAGTAGTTAATAACTTAAGGTATTATAAATAAGAATAAAGATTAATTAAGGATTAAATAAAGATTAAGTAAGGTATAAATAGATTTAAGTATTTTTTAGGTATAAATTAGGCGTAGCTTAAGTATAGTTTAAGCGTAGTTTAAGCTTAGATTAATCTAAACTTAGGAGATACTTAAGTTAGGATTAAGAGAAAAAGAAATAAGTAAATTTAGAAGAGGGGAAGTTTTCTTAAATTAAAAAAAGTAATTATATAATTAAGTAAAGTAAAATACTACTTTAAGTATAAAAATAGATTTCTTAGATCTTATATACTATATAACTCTCTCTTTTTTTTATATTACTTATTTAAATCTCTAAAGTCTCTAAAAACTACTTAGAGATTACTTTAAGATTATTCCCTCTTTACTCTTAGTAATTCTCTTTATTTATCTAAGGTTATATTATATACTAAGTATATTAATATTTAAAACTAATTTAGGAGTAAATTAAGATTAATTATAGAATAATCCTAGCTTTAATATAGCTAAGCCTAAGAATATCTATATCTCTAACTAGTATAAGCTTAGTTTTATCTTTAGTAAGAACCTCTATAAATTAAGATATTATTATTAAGTTTGTAGTTATAATGCAGCCTCCCTGCAAAAAGACTATAGCAAAATTTACCCTATATATAGGCATAATTCTAGAAACACTATATAGGCATTTTAACCTATACCCTCTACTAATTAAGGAAAATAGTATAGAAACCTTATACGTTCCTGCTAGTAAGCAAACCTTCGCATAAAGTTGAACGCACGCCCTAGCTGAATAGACTAGCAGAATAGTAATAGCGCGGCCTCTAGCTGTTCACTGTGATTTTTACCTGCTTAGAGCGACAGACCTCCTAACTCCACGCCTCCTGACAATACACACAGCCTTTAGTCATATGATCCTCTCCCAACCTCAGCCGCACTTATATGTGCACGTTAACAACTTCACGATCTTCAACTTCACTTTGGTAACGATATAGTTTGTAATTACTTAATTACTTAATTACTTAATTACTGCAGACTACTAAACTGTTAACCTATCCTCTCTCTCGCGCATCACTTGCGCTGCTAACACTATCTCTATTACTGCTTCGCTATCTACTAAAAGCAAGTTGTTACTGTTATTGCAGTCTTCTTGTTCGATTAGGCTGGCTGACGCCTTCGTAGTAGCTATGCTATCATTAGCAACGCTCTCTCTGTTAGTTAGCATAAGGCGTACTTACTAATGTTCCCCTACTAGGCTTATGCTAGGGCTTAAGCTATATCTGCTTTAGTATTATAGAGGGTTTGCGTGAAGAAGGGCTACTTCTTAGGATAGCTAGAGATACATATAGCCTCTACGCTAAGGCTATTAGGTCTTATTATTACTATAATTACTTAGTAGATAAGGTCCCTTAGAGGGGTATTACTAAGGGCTCTATCTAATATAACTTTAATAAAGCGCTTCTAATTAGGGATAGAGTGTATACTAAACTTAAGGGTTTTATTTAGTATATAGATATTATTCTATATAGTGATATTTCTAGCTATATTCTTAAAGAAGGGTGTGCTTTATGTGGGGTTAGTATTTTTATATTCTTTGCGTAGTGTGGATATTATGAAGTTTTAGGATTTGTTATAGGTTGATGAGGAAGAGGAAGAGGAAGAGGGATAGGTATAAAGCCTTATACTAGTAGAGTTTTTATACTTCTAGCTATAAGAACCTCTTCTAATAACCTCTTTAGTTAAGGAGTTATCTCTTGTGTAGTAGCGTTAACCTCACTAGAAAGTTTAGTGAAGCTATCACTAGGCTATATAAGCCTTAGTGACCTGTTTGGCCCTGATGTAATTGGCCTTGCTATGTGTAGCGCTGCTGGCCCTGCGCTGCGTAGCTGGTGCTGTTGCTGTTCTGCTGGTCTATTTAGCTAGGGTGTGCGTTCGACTTTATAATGTTCAGAAGGTTTGCCTACTAGTAGGAATATATAGGGTTTCTATACTATTTTCCTTAATTAGTAGAGGGTATAGGTTAAAGTGCCTATATAGTGTTTCTAGAATTATGCCTACGTATAGGGTGAATTTTGCTATAGTCTTTTTCTAGGGGGGCTGCGTTATAACTACAAACTCAATAGTAATAGCGCTATATATAGTAGGGCTGATTATATTAAGGCTAAATAGGTTACTAAGGCTTATATAGCAATAGCTTTACTAAGCTTTCTAGTGAGGTTCTGTAAATACTACTATATAAGAGATAACTCCTTAACTAAAGAGGTTATTAAAAGAGGTTCTTATAGCTAGAAGCATAAAAACTTTAGTATAGGGCCTTATACTTATCCCTCTTCCTCTTCCTCTTCCTTATTAAACTATAATAAATCCTTTATAATATCTACACTATATAAGGAATATAAGAATACTAACCCTATATAAAGTATACCTTTCTTTAAGAATATAGCTAAGGATATTACTATATAGAATAATATCTATATACTAGATAAAACCCTTAAGTTTAGCGTATACTTTATCCCTAATTAGAAACGCTTTATTAAGGTTATATTAGATAAAGCCCTTAGTAATACCCCTTTAAGGAACCTTATCTACTAAACGATCGTAGCGATAATAAGACTTAATAGCCTTAGCGTAGAGGCTATATATATCTCTAGCTATTTTAAGGAGTAGCCTTTCTTTATATAAACCCTCTATAATACTAAGGTAGACGTAGCCTAGGCCCTAGCATAAACCTAGTAGGGCTTAAACATTAGTAAGTATACCTTACGCTAAATAGAGAGAGCGTTATTAATAACAGCATAGCTGCTGCTAGGCTTGTCAGCTTAGCGTACTACTTTGTTTACAGACAACGTAAGGCATACTAAAGGCGTTAGCCAGCCTAATCAAACAAGAAGATAACAATAGTGACGACTTGCTTTTAGTAGATAGCGAAGTAGTGATAGAGATAGTGTTAGCAGTATAGGTGATATGTGAGAGAGAGGATAGGTTAATAGTTTAGTAGTCTGCGGTAATTAAGTAATTAAGTAATTATAAACTATATTGTTGCTAAAGTGAAGTTAAAGATAGTGAAGTTATATATATATATTAGAAGGGGGCAGAGATCTTAGAATTTTTTAGTAATTTAACTAGAAGGTAAGGGGGTTAGGTAGGCGTTTTTATAGGCGTTAGGCGTTATTATAGGAGGAAATAGCTTATATAAGTAAATAGAGGCCTAGTTAGCCTATAACGAAAAAGACTAAGTAGATAAGTAAGAAATATACTTGTTTTTATACTTTTTTCATTCTTCTCGATAATTTTAGTAACTATCCCTCTAGAAAAGCCTTTAGGATTCTTTAGCTTAGCCTATAGGAAAAATTTATTAATCTTCACCTTTTGAAAATTAACTAAAAATAGACGTTTTTAGGCTCCTCTAGCTTTAGTTAGCTTTACTTTTATTTTCCTTTTTGATCCTTATTATACTTCTTTAATTATTTAAAGCAAAGATAGGGGAGAATATTATAAAAGTAATACTACTAAACTTCTTCTTAGTAGCCTATTTTCTCCTAAGAGATTATATAATTTAAGATATAAAAAGAGTAGAAAATATAGATAAAGTATAAGTTAGTTAGGCTTATATTTATATTTTTACTTTTATATCTCTTATAGTTAACTAGAAAATTATAGTATAAATATTTAGGTATTTTTAGGGGGTTTTCTACTTAGAGTAGAGTATTTAGTATAACTAATAAGTTTTCTCCCTTACTTTATTATAAAATTAGTAACTAGTATAGGGGAGTAAGCTAGATTACTATAGAGGATTCCCTTTATAGTTATTCTATACTACCTTACTAAGCTAGAGTAGGAAAAGCTTAGAAGAAGAAGTAATTTAAGTATTATTATATTAGAAGAAAATTTAGCTAATACCTTTTTAACCTCTATTTTCCTAAAATAAAGAGTAATAGTTTAAATACTTAGAATTAAAGATTAATTAAACCTATAGGAGTCTAAAAAACCTTAAGAAGAAGAGTATTTAGTTAAGTAGAAGAGAGTAGGTAAGGTTCTATATAAGTTTAGTTAATCCTCTTTATTAGCTTACTATCTACTTATTTGAAATTATTATATACTATTTTATTATAAGCTACTATAATAATAACTTAAGAGTAACTAAAATAAAGTAAACTTATTTTACTCTTACTTCTAAAGCTAAAGTTATAAAAGTAATAAAATTTATTTTACCTCTCTTATAAACCTTAAAAAGGATAAAACTAATTAATCTATTTTAAAAAACTTCCCCTTACTTAGTTTTATTAGAAGGTTTCTAATAATATATTAACTAGTAAAGGAAAATACTAAAAAGCCTAAAAACTTAAGATCTAAGTTACGCCTATATATAGAAATATTAAGATCTAGCTTTCTTAAATTATAAGTTACTATAAGTATAAAAGTATAAAAAGCTAAAAAAGAAAAATATTATAACTATACTAACTTTTTAAAAATAGGAGAAGGGAATGTTTTTTAAGCCTAACTAAGAGCGTTTCTCTCTTCTAAGAATAATTTTATACTAACTCTATAGAAAAGAAGATATATATATCTCTTCTATTACTCTTTTTCTATATTCTTAAGTAGTAAATAAGTAGCTAGAGTGAAGTACTTCTTTTAAGGTTTTTAGTTAATACTATAGTTTTATTATAAACTTTATTAAATTTTAAACTTAATTTTTAAAAAAGGAGTATTATAAAGTAAAGTTACTAAAGATATTACTAATAATAGCTAGACTTCTCTTATAAAGGGAAGAGAAAGAAACTTAAAGTATAAAATAACTTTATTATTAAGATAGTAGAATAGAGGAGGGATAATAGATATATATATACTTTCTAAACGAGAGAGAAAGATAAAGATAGAAATAATAGTAAGAGTATCTCTTTCTTTTTTTATCTCTCCCCTTACTTTCTATTATCTTTTTAAACCTATATTATAAGAATTCCTCTATTACTCCTTCTATTAATAAATTATTAGCTTTACTTAAGTTTTATATAATCTTTTTACCTTAGCTTTTTTTAGGAGAGTTTTCTTCTATTTCTTCTTCTATTAATTTACCTATATCTTTTTTAGAATAACGTCGTTAGACTTTAGAGCTCTAAAAACTTTAACTCTAGTTTAAAATAAATAACTTAGACTAGAAATAATAGATAATAAGGCTAACTTAGTTACTAGTCATACTTTAATAAGTCCTTTTATAGGTCTTTCTTTTTATTAACCTTAATAAGAGAGACCTTTTTTAATCTTAGATTTAGATTAAAGTTCTAAAGTAATTATAGAAGCTAAAGTCTTTAAAGTAATAGCTTCTAAAAGTAGTACCTCTAGTATAAATATAACGCTTAGAGAGAATTCTTTAAAAGATAAAGTAGCGTAAAGCTATTTAGACTTTACTAAATCTTATTAAAGAGTTTCTAGAGCGTATAGCTTAAAACTCTAAGGATTTAAAATACTATAACCTAGAATAGCTAAAGTATTATTCTTTACTAAAAATAATATTTTAGATTTTCTTAAAAGCTATAAAGCTATAGTAGAAGTAGTAGGGATAATAGATATTTTAAAAGTATTAAGTATTATTTTCTATATAGATATACCTTTTTAAGCTAATAATTAAATAAAACTTAGTAAGAAAACTTAGTTATAAGCGAAAATTTACCTTATCTAGCGTTATAAGGCTATAGATAAGGATTACTAAGAACTTTTAGATAACTAGATTAATTAGATTATTTCTATAACTTTAATAATAGATAATCTAAACTATAAAGTAGCTATATAGTTTCTATAAAAGATTAATAATATCTAAACTAAAGCTATAAGATATAACCTTAATATTATAACTAGCCTTTAAATTATCTAAGTAACTATATTAAGATTTAATTAGTTAGCTTTAGATAGAATAGCTTTACTTATAGGGATTAATATTTATAAGTTATTTAAAAAGGGAGACTTTAATAAATTTAAGGTTAACTTAATAAATTAGCTTAGCTCTAAAGCTATATAGAGATAAACTTTCTAGATTACTACCCCTACCTATACTCTATTCTCTATACCTCTAAAAGTACTAAGAGGGGAAGCTCCCCCCCCTCTATAAACTAAAGGAAGTAAAGTTAAGCTTAACTAAGGCGTTAAGAGCTTCTAAAGCTAGCTTTTAAACTAATAACTCTCTAACTTAGTGAAAATAATAGATAATTAGAAAATCTCTACTAGAAGGATTACTTATTCTTCCTTAGTTATAGAAGACTATTATTTAGTTTTAGTTTATTCTATTAAGGTTAATAAAGAAAATCTTAAGCTTTTCCCTTATAGTTTATATAGTTAGTACTAGTATATAAGCTATATAGATTATAACTTTAAAGAAAGCTATTATCCTTAAAAGATAGTTAATAAAAGAAGTAGCTTAATCTAGTACTTCTAAAGATACTATTCTTATAGACTATAAAATAATAAGTTTTATATCCTTTAGATAATTATTACTTCGTTATAATAAGATAGTAAGCTTAACTAAGAAGCTATTATTACTTACCTTAAGAATTAAGATAGCTATAAGGCTATAAAAGCTTAAGCTACTAAGATTCTTAAGTAAAATATTAGCTAACCTTAGTCTATACTTATTAAAGTCTTATAGGATCGTAATAACTTTAACTTAATTAAAGTTTCCTATAAGTTTATAGAAGAAAGAAGCGTTATATTAGATAATAAGGTATTTAGTTAAGCCTCTACTTTCTAAGTTTTAGCTATTAGTAAATAGGAATATAAAGAATTAGTCTAGTCTTCTTACCTATATAACTTAGTATAACTTAATAGTTTAATTAAAAATAATTTGCTTAATTTTATAGTATTTAAGCTTATAATCACTTAGTTAAAAACATATAGGGCTAACTTATTCCTATAGAAGAAGCTAAAACTACTAAATCTTAGAAAAATTGAGAAAAAGACCTTAAAGTCTCCTTCTAAAAAGGTCTATTTTACTATATAAGATATTAAAGATATTCTAACTATCTTAAAAAGACCTTCTTCTTTATAATCTTACTCTAAGAGTTATTTAGACTTACTAGAAAAGCTAGTTATAGAGAAAGATTTACCTCTTAACTAAGAAAGGTAAGAAGAAAACTTAGATATTAAAATAGGGGAAGAGAGCTTTCTTAAATAAACTTCTACTCCTATTAATACTTTAGAATTAAAAAAAACTACTAAAATAGAAAGAGAAGTAATACTTAGTAAAGTTATTAAGATCCTTCCTCTAAAACCTATCCTAAAACTATCTCTTCTAAAAAGTAACTTCTAGCTAGCTATATTCTTTAATAGTAAAAATTAGAAATTTATTAAAGATAAAGAACTTATTAATAAACTTATCTTATATAAGCTTTATAGCTTAGTTAGTTTTTTAGTTAAAAAAGTTTATAAGATTTAGCTAAAATATAGAGAAGAGTTTATTAGAAGGATATATACTTTTATAGATAATTTAAAAAGAGTTATCTATATACTTATTCCTACTAATTTTATAGACTTTACTAAAACTTTAAAGGAAAGAGCTTAATAGACTAACTAGGTTTTTAAATATAATAAAATCGTTTAAACCTAAGACTATCTAAAAATCTTTTTAGTTAAAGCTATTATCCTTATAACTATAAACTAAATAGCTTTTATAATTATTATATTATAACTTATTTTAAAGATCTCTATTAGTAGTAAGCGTTTTGATAACTACTTACCTATATAGGGTGTAATTAATATTAGTGTAGAATTTAGTCTTATAAGTTACTAATATATCTTAGACTATAATATTCTAATTTCTACTACTACTTTAATAATAAGAATAATAGCTAAGGGTGACCTAAAGTTACGCTTTATTAAAGCGTGCTATATATCTATTTAGATTAATAACTATAAGATTATAATAACTATAATAGTAGTAAACTTTAAAACTATTATTTATAACTTACTCTTTAGACTTTTATTTACTATTTCTATTAAGTTTACTTTTAAGTATTTAAAATGTTTTATTACTACTATAATAAAGGTAAAAAACTATAGAAGTAGTAAATTCTAGAAGATTAGTATTCTAGTTAGCTTTATATAATTAGATTCTTTACGTTAGATTTAGTACTATTTCTTTAAATAGGAAAGCTATATAAAAGATATTTATAATACTTCTAAAGCTACTTAGAGCTAACTTAAGACTAACTAAGACCTTAGCGATATATATAATAAGGTTTAAACTTACTATATTAATATTATAATAGACTATAAAAAAGAATATTTCTTTACTTAAGAGAGGAAGGAAGCTAACTTTCTTAAATAAAAAGAAGCTATTTTTAAGACTAACTAATACTTTACTTTAATTTTACTTTTAGCTATACTTAACGTCTTAAGAACTATTACTAAAGTAGTAGTTACCTTAATTATAGAAACTATTTAAGCTTACTTTCTTAAGAATATTAAAAGCTAGTAGAATCTTCTTAAAGTTCTAAAAGATTAAACGTTCTTTAAGTTAATTAGGAAAGATCTTAAGCTTAACTAAAGCTTTATTAGTATCTATATAATATATAAACGTAAAGATAAAAAGGTTTATCTAGTTAATAATCTACTTTTAGATAGGTTTATCCTTAATAGTTAGAAAGACTAGAAGAAGATCTTAACTTAAGAAGTAGAGGGCTATTATTAGCTTTCTAACTCCCCTTTTACTAGCTATATATATCTATAATTTACGTAGTTTAACTGAGGGACTTACTTTACCCTAGAGAGGTTTTTAAAGCTTAAAGTTATATAGCTATATCTTTTACTAAGAGAGATTAAGATACTTAAATATATCCTCACAAACTAAGAAGGGGTATTAGTATAGGATTTTATAGAATGTAGACGTATTAACCCTTATATAGCCCTACTACAAAAGATTAAGATTATCCTATATATTACTTAGCAAGAGAAAGGAATTCCTATTCTAAAAGCTTTATAGAGTAAGGTTATTAATATACTTAAATTATAAGTTACTTAAGAAGTTCTAAAAGAATCTTATAGATTATATAGAAACTTTTAGTTCCTTATTACTAAGAAAGATAGTAATATAAAGCTAATCAACTTATATATAAAACTTAATAAGATTAGTATTAGAGATACTTTTATTCCTCTAGGTGCTAATAAATTCTCAGAAAACTTTACTAACTATAAAATTATAAGCCTTTTAGATTTATTTTCTTGATATAACTAAGTTTCGCTTAATAAGTTAAGCTAAGACCTAACTATATTTACTATACCCTTAAAGCTATTTAGAATATATACTTTACTTTAAGGGGTAACTAATTTAGTTACTTAGTTTATAAGGGTTATAATGAGAATCCTCTATAACTTAATTCTAAACGTTTACTAACCCTTTCTTAATAATATCCCTATTAGAAGGCTTAGAATAATATATAATAGTAACTATATAGTTAAGCTTCTAGAGGTACGCTTATATATCTTTAAGTACTTTATAAACCTAGATATAATACTTTAGAACCTTAAGCTTACTAATGCTATAATTTCTCTTAAAAAATCTTAGATTTATTAGCCTGCTATTAACCTCCTTAGTTATATAATAAGTAGTAGGAGATATAAGCTTAACTAGAATAAAGTTATTAAAATCCTTAAATAGGAAAAGTATAACGATATTATAGTAGTTAAAAGTCTTCTTAGTATTATTAAGTTCTATTAGGCATAAATTAAAGATTATAGAACTATTTCTACTTTACTAATAAGATTTCTTTAAAAAGGAATACCTTTTAAGTAGGGGCTAGAATAGTAGTTAGCTATAGAAACTCTTAAGCTCTACTTAGTTAGCTTTCTATTACTTTAACCTATTAATTATAAAGAGGAAGCTAGTAAAATCTATTTATTTACTAATATAAATATTAAGGGGTAGGGAGCTATACTTAAGTAATATTATTAAGGTAAGAGATATATTACTAGGTATAAAAGCAGAATCTAAATAGGTATAGCTCTTAACTATAACGTAGGGAAGCTTAAGCTTTAGTTAGTCTTATTTACTCTTAAGAGACTTAAGAACTACCTATATAGCGTGCGATTTACTCTTAAAACTAATATAAAAGTCCTTATAGACTAGATTAGTAGTACTACTTTAGATTTACCTAAAGTAGTTCTAACGTAATAGATTACTTAGATTAAGATATTTAATTTTAATATTCGCTATATACTTAGTATAAAGAATAAGGTAGTAGATAGTCTTTCGTATAAGCTAATAGGGGAATCTAATATCTAAGAAACTAAGTAAGATGAGGACTTAAACGAAATAATTAATAACTCTATCTATATACTTAAAGCTAAAGAAGATCTTAGACCTAAAGCTAATAATCTATTAAACTTTAAATAGACTTAATCTTAACGTTTATAATAAATCGCTAAGTATTTAGCTTTATTATTACGCTTAAGAACTATCTCTTAGATTAACTTTAAGAAGTTTAAGTTATATATAGCAAAATATATACTCTAAGATAGTTTTCTTTTCTAAAAGGGAATAAAGTTAAACCTTATACTAAAATAAGTAGTAAATAATAAAGAAGAATAAAAGAAGTTAATTTAGTATATATATACTAAGGAAAGCTATAATATAATATATATTAGACTCTAAGAGTAATATATTTAGGAAAATATATATTAAATAATAAGTAATAAAATAGAAAGCTATTTACTCTATATATAAGTTTAACTAAGATATTTTAAAGACCTTTATACCTTTTTTAAACCTCTAGGAATTCTATTTTAGTATATTTATATTAATATCTAGAAAATTAGTAATTACTCTTTAGCTAAAGTTTATAATATACTTATTAGTTATATAAAAGCTTATTAACGTCTTAAGAATATTAACTTAAAGATAATAGTTAAGTTTATCTAAAAAGATATAATCTACTATTATAAGATCTATAAGCTTTTTATAGTTAATAGAGGACTAGAAAATAAGGGGTTTATTAAAAAGCTTAATTAAGTTTATAAGGGATAATACTTTATTATCTTAATATATAATTTAAAAGTTAATAGACCTATTAAAAAAGGGTATTAACTTCTTATTTATACCTTTATAACTTAGTTAGATTTTAGTAGAAAGAATTAGACTTTAGTTCTTTATATAGCCCTATTTATTAACTAAATATTAGTTAGATCTTCTATAAAATACTCTCTTTTTTACTTTATCTATAGTTATAACTTAATTACTTTAATTAAAACTAAAAGTATTACTTAGTAGGTATTAGACTAGTAAAGAGTTAGAGATACTAAAACTAAACTCTTTCTATATATATAGACTTTTAAATAACTTAATTCTAACTAGTAAATAGCTTTTAAATATATTATATAGTAGTATTATTAAGTTACTAAAGATTATAACTAAAGAAATAAGTATAGAATATAGTATAAGGAGCTATAAGTTAAGGATATTATTCTTATCTATAACGTAAAGCTATTTATTAATAAGAACTCTTCTAGTAAGTTTAG
>JAKMXC010000856.1:0-18794 GCA_025328345.1 Colletotrichum sp. SAR11_59
TATTTTTAATGTCCACAACCTTTATAATAATTTTTATTTTTTTTTTATTTTTTTTTTTTTTAAAAAAAAAAAAAAAAAAAAAAAGACAGGAGGGTCTAAAGGAGGGTCTAAACACCACCTGTCGAGGGAGAGACGGACAGCACAACATCGGAGCTCTCACAGCTAAGCTTCCATCCACCCACCACACCACACCTTTCTTAATAGTAGGGTACCTGGGCTATCACCTGTCTCTCCGCTATCCCACGGCGGATACCTTACCTCACCTCACCTACGGGCATTTGCTGCACACAGTACCTTACCGCTATCGCTACCTGCCGCTGCCGCTGCCACTACCACATCCCGCACTACCCTTTCTAACCCCCCGTCCACGTCCCCTTAAACGCGACCATACCCACGAGACAAGACTCCCGACCCGACGAAACCTCGACCCCTGGAATTTGGGGGAACGCTCCGCGCGACGCACACATTTTCTCCTCGAGATAAATCTCCAGAAGCCTAATTTTCCCTCTTTTCGACTCGACCGACGCCAATTGGCAATATTTCGTTTTGTCACCACCAGATTCCCCCTCGACAGCCGCCATGGCTCTCCTCGACGCAACGACGCCGCCGGCGGGGGGCCCTACGCTCTTTGGCATCACCATGAAGCAGCTCTCCCTCATCACGGTATGCGATGCGATGCGATGCGATGCGCGCCCACCTCCCTCCCATTGCTCTTCTTCTCTCTCCTTCGGGTGACTGGTGCTGACAATGGCCTCGTCTTGTAGCTGACCTTTCAAAACTCGGCATTGATCTTGGTATGTACGCCCCTCCAGACGGGAACACGACACCAAGCTAACCGCATCTCTGCCAGATCATGCACTACTCCCGCATCATGCCCCCCGTGAGCGACCACCGATACTTCACATCTACCGCCGTCTTCCTCAACGAGGTCATCAAGCTGTCCATCTGCTTGACCTGCTCCATCGCCGAGGTCTCCCGCACCCTGGCCCCCTCCACCCCCGCCACCGTCATCTTCGAGCAGATCTACAACCAAGTCTTCTCCGGCGACGGCTGGAAGCTCGCCATCCCCGCCACCCTCTATACGCTGCAAAACACCTTGCAGTATGTCGCTGTCGGTAATCTCGACGCTGTCCACTTCCAGGTGCTCTACCAGCTCAAGGTACGCCCTCGCCCCAGAGAGAGAGATCCTCTGCCCCCCGCAAACGTCATGACTCTCGCAAAGCTAACCCACCCGGCCCGCAGATCCTCACCACCGCCATCTTCTCCGTCACCATGCTCCGCCGTTCCCTCGGCATGAAGCGCTGGATCTCCCTCATCGTCCTGACCCTCGGCGTCTCCATCGTCTCCCTCCCCCAGCCCTCAGGGGCCCACTCCGGCGACGCAGTTCGCGGCAGCATCCTCCTCCACGATACCACCGACCACTTCTTCCCGCGCTCCGTTCACGAGCTCGGCCAAGCTGCAGAGGGCGCCGCCGAGGTTGCTCGCGAATTGACCAAGCGCGCCGCCGACGGTCTCGCTGGCGTCGGCGAGAATGTCGTCGGCAGCGTTATCGCGAAGCGCTCCGCCTCGTACCAGGGTATCCAGGAGGACCAGGACCTCGCCCCGTTGATGAACTACTCGATCGGTCTGTCCGCCGTCCTGGTCGCTGCCGTCGCATCAGGACTCGCTGGCGTGTACTTTGAGAAGATGCTCAAGGACTCGCCCACACCCGCCACTGTCTGGACGCGCAACATCCAATTGTCCTTCTACTCGCTCTTCCCCGCGCTTGCTGGTGTCATCTTCAAGGATGGCGAGGATATCGCCCGCCACGGCTTCTTCGAGGGCTACAATTGGGTTGTCTGGACTGCGATTGTGTTCCAGGCCGTCGGCGGCGTCCTGGCCTCGCTCTGCATCAACTACGCCGACAACATCGCCAAGAATTTTGCCGCGAGCATCAGCATCGTCATCAGCTTCCTGTTTAGCGTATGGTTCTTCAACTTTGAGGTCAACTTCACTGTGAGTCTCTCCCGTGTATCCTGCATCGTTACCCTCCAATACTAATTTGATCGCGCTAGTTCCTCGCCGGCACTGCCTTCGTTCTGGCAGCGACGTACCTCTACAGCATCCCCGACCGAAAGGGCCGCCCGCCACCAATCACCATCGCAAGCTACGAAAAGCCGATGGTCGATCCCGCCTACACGCCGCAGATCACGGACGAGGGAAAGCTGAACCTCGACCCCCTCGAGTCTGTGCGCAACATGGGTCTGTCGACGTCCAGGCCATCGTCGCCCATGCTGCACCACCATCGCGTCCCTTCAGCCAGGAGCAAGAACCGCGACGATTAATCTGGGGGACGTTTCCGACGTGTCACCGTGACTAGAACGAATATAAAGCTCTGTTTTTAACGAATGGAACGTTGCGTTGGAACGGCTGGAGTCGAGGCATGGAATTGAGAGAGGGGGCAAGTAACAAAAAATGGGTTGGATAATAAAAGGATCGGAAAGGGGGGCCGGAGAGGGGTGGTTTGGTTCTGCTTCTCTTTTTTGCGTTTTTCCCCGGAATATTATGGGCATCTTGGGTCCCTGGAAATAGAGTCCGGCTTGCGCTCGCACGCACACCACACAACCGCCATCACCACAACCACCACACACTCCACACCACAGTATCATCAACAGCGATACCCGGCTGAGCCGCAAGGCAGGCACAAGGTGCATTGTACATGGAACAGGCGCGGCTCCACCAAACAGGGAGATTGAGCCGGCCCTATTTGAAGTTTGTTTATATCTGCGAAAGAAGATGTTTCTTTGGAGCTGGGATTGATGTGTGGGTATACTGCGCTAGCCGCTCACAAATACAACCATGTTCTCTAGGTCGTGAGTGGTGTGTTTTGATCATGACAGGTGTGCTTCTGTAGTAGGTGTGCAGCTTATGTACCAGGCACGGTATGTGTCAATGTTTACGCCTGATTGCACTGACTAGGACTCATTTCACTGTATCAGGAACTGATTATTTCATACAGAATACGCCGAGTCTGGCAGCAGGGAAACATGAAATCGTTACAAAGCAACGAAAACCCCCAAAAACGAGCGCGAATCATTAAAACCTTCAAATCTCAATAGCCTTTTCGGCCGTCACCACCGTCCCGGCAATCTCCTCACAACTCGCCCACACGAAGATGGTCTGGCCCGGCAGAGCCTCTTGCACCGGGAAGACCAGCTCCTTGGCGGACATCAACCCTCCAGCTCGGCCCCTCCAAAAGAACACAAGCTTGCCGTCGGTCGTCTCTGCGGCCAGGTTTACCAAAGGCACTGAGCCCTTCCATGTGGGCACCTCAGCGTTGGAACAGCCCAACACCACCCTCACAATAAGGCCACGCTCGTGGTCTCTCTTTGGGATATCGAGATGGAGCACCAGCCGGGGAAAGTGCCCCAGAGTGCGGACAATCTTCTGTCCAAAGGGAGGGTTCCGAGAGAGCAGCCGCTCAATGTGGAAGAACTCGAGCTGCGCAAGCTGGCGGACGGTCTTGATGCCGTGCTGGACCAGGACCTCGACCTTTTTCGGGCCAATGTCGGGAACCTGGAGGAGCTCCGTCGGCATGCCCTCCCAGCTGCCCGCGGCGACGGCACGCCAAAGCTCGAGGGTCCGGCGCAGCCCAGCGGCGTCCTTCCGCGCCCCCATGATGTCGGCACATGCGCGGAGGACGTGGCCGAGCGTCTTGACGATGCGGGGTTTCGTGACGAGGAGGTCCTGGCGGGCGGCGAGGGGCAGACGGTCGCCGTAGTCGCGGCCGGCGGCCTCGCACTGGGCGACGAGGTAGACCTTTTGCCAGGGCTGGGCGAGGGTCTCGCGGACGGGCCAGCGGGTGGAGGGGTCGTTGTTGATGCGGGAGAAGGCGCCCTTCTCTTGGGGGTGGAAAGTGAATGAGCGGAACTCGGTTGCGGAGGAGGCGCAGCGGAGGATTTCCTCGGGAGAAGGCGCGCGGGGCAGGCGGGTGAGGGCGTGGATTGTTGGTGGTGAGAGCTTGTGACGGAGCATGATGGTGCGGTGCTCTGGAGAGAGTTGGACGGGGTGCTTGGGGGCGGGTTGGCTTGACGGAGGGGGGCCTTTGGCCTGCGAAGGCTGTGAGGCAGTCGGAGGAGGAGGCATCGTTGCGTCGATGGTGATGTGAATGTGGGCAGAAAGTGTAGCGGAAGACTGGGAGGAGATGGATGCCTCATAATGCGGTCTTGATGGTGCCGAGAAGATGCTCCTTCCGTCCTCGTGACTTTAGCTCATGCCTTTCTGATATTGATGGTAGGTAGGGCAGGTCCAGACAGCGCGCAGCTGCTCCTTCTTCCAATTCCATATGGATCGCATGCGGTAGGAGCGGGCCTTCTTTTGCCCCCTACCAGAATTCCGGTAGTGGCTAGACGATGGACACGCGGCAGGCAGGTAGGTGCTTGGGAGAAACGCAGGCCCGTTTTAGTCTGGATATCTAAGGTATCTATTCATGCTGCTACATGGAAACCGATATTGACTCTATCTGATGGGAGACCGAGGATCAACACACAGTTAGACGTGTCCAACGGCTTGTTGGAGAAGAGACCAACTGGTCTGCCTGTTCTAGAGCAACTGGTTCTTCTGGGTGCTCGGTCCCATCGTCGCCAGTATCGGTGTTCCTGTCGCTACTATCGGCTTCTCTACTGTTGTTATGGCCGTCATTGTCGTTGTCGTCGACTTGGCAAGGAGAAGACCAAGAAGGGGAATACGTCAAAGCCAGAATTTGAGCCGTCTTAGACAGACCGTGTCGCACAGCAGCCAACGAGACAAACTTTACAGACCCATAACCCCGTGTGAGGTCAGGTCAAGATGAGTGGCAGAGCATGTAAGCGGATAGTGGAGTCGAGATCGACTCGTCCCAACGTTAAGTCCAAGTCAATACGACGAGACAGAGATCCTCGTCTATTGAGACCTAAACGCGGAGAAGGTTGTTTTTGCGCTTATCCATCACATCGCGATGATCTTGGGGACCGGATCTTTTCGACTTCAGCTTGGTGTTCACGGTGTTTCGGCTGAAGTTCGTTAGCGGGGCTGTGGTCGGGACGGCTAAGGAAGCGGGGCCCAGCGCAGGCGGGACTGGCCGGGGCTTGTGCCGGCACTTCAGTCCACGTCACAGTATCACCCCTGCCCTGCGCGGGGCGGCGGCGGCGTCGGCGTCGGGTGACACAGCTGTTGGCCTGAACTCAGTGTCGAACCAGACCTGACGCACAAGGGTAGTGGGGCCCGATGCTGGCACTGATGATCCTAGTCTCGTTCCTGACAAGAGGTGGACTGTCACTGGCTGCGTGGCTCTGTTCAGGCGTCCAGGGGATGTCCCTCAAACTTGGCAAACTGGGAAGCGGCGATTTCTGATTTCTGCAGAGCAGCAGAGTTGACGCGGCGCCAGGTCGTGCACGCGTCTTCTCTCCGCGAGGCTTGCGAGGTGGGAGGGCAGAGTCATGTGTGGCGCCTGGCAGGCCGCGACCTTCATGAAGACACTGACCGTTGGACTTGACGTGTTCCGCGTGTGCGACTACTTCCCGACGTCATACCAAGTGCTCCCTGAGATCCAGCAGAAGCTTGAATGGGAGTAACGGACCATCAGCCAATGATTGCCGAGAAGGAGAAAGCTGGGTGCTTATGTCTCGGATGCAGCAGCAGGCGAAAGACAGCGGATAACAAACATGCACCAATCACGGAGGTAAGATGCGTAACTGTCAGAACTTAAGTCAAGTGAGCTTTCGCTTCATCTTGACATCGGTATCGGTATGTGTCCAGTGCCTGTCGACGGCATGTGGGTGACATCCTCCCCGATCCACTGACAACTTGGAAGTCGTGACCTGGGACCGAAGCTGACGGGAGTGTGCTTTCCCCGACCAGATTTCTTTTCCATATCCACACAGATACCCCTGCCCCTGCCCCTGCTCCATGTAGCTCTTATCTCTTATCGCATCTCACCTTATCTGGTGTGGATGAACAGGCAGGCACAGCCAGCACACCATACAGAGACAAATAGAGGCAGCCAAGACATGACGAGAGAGCAGCTGCTCGTACAACCATTCACGCCTCCATCTGCTCAACCAACCCAAGACAGGAGCACAGCATGCGCCTGCCGCCGCCCACACTTACCTCCAAACGCCACCCAGACCGGGTGTGTGACATCGCTCTTTCCCAATCAAGGCCTGCGTCGCTGCCTTGAAAGGCACCTTCGCGATGGATGGCGATGGATGGCGATGGTGAGGAAGGCAGCCCCTCCGTCTACCTACCTTAACGTACCTTAGGTAGGTATAAAGACGTGGGCCGTCGTCCTCTGTCGTCCTCTGTCGTCCTCGTCGTCCAGCATCATCACCCCTCACCTCTACCATCGTCTCTTCTGTTGTCTTTCCCGTCTTCTGCCTACTCATTCACAGCTATCCCACCTGAATAACCACCGCTCAACGTCACAATGTCCCACGTCTGCTACGTCGTTCCCCCCTACCTCCTCCGTGGCATAGCCGACGCCCAGTGCAACGAGCATCATGTCAGAGACGCTGCTCGCCGTGCTCTCGAGCTCCGCGACCAGTGGACCGCCCGTCGTGCTGAGCGTATGGCGCTTCTTTGCACTCCCCGCGGCGCTCGCCACGCCCACGTCCCCATGGTTCCCCAGAGCATCGTCCCAGACTTTCTTCTGAAGCACATCGCCGACAATGAGGACGTCGACGAAGAGACCCGCGCCCACGCCCGCCGAGATCTCGAGCACATCCAAGGTGTCCAGCGTCAGTACCAGACCCAGCAGCAACAGGGCGACCAGAAGGGCCTCTCCCAGGATCCCGCATCGTCGTCGTCCGTCTCCGCCCTCGCCGCCGCCGTCCCCGGAAAAGAGGACCCGAATACTCCAAAGACGGAGAAGTTCTACAGAGCCATCTACGACGCCAAGAACACTGATAACGAGCAAGAACTTCCTGGCAGCGTCGTCCGTGTCGAGGGACAAAAAGAAACCAAGGACAAGGCCGTCAACGACGCCTACGACAACGTAGGCGAAGTCCTCAAGATGTACAAGGAGAAATTCGACTGGGTTTCCATCGACAACAAGAACATGAACGTCATCAGCTCCGTCCACTTCGGCAAAAAGTACGAGAACGCCTTCTGGGACCCCGAGCGCCTGCAGATGGTTTTTGGCGACGGCGGAGAGTTTCTGAATAACTTCACCGGCACCATCGATGGTAAGTCTCCTCTCCCCTCGACAACGACGACAACGACGGCAAAGGACGACAAAGGACGACAAAGGACGACAAAGGACGACGAAGGACGACAGAAGCTAACGGCAGCAGTCATCGGGCACGAATTGACCCACGCTGTGACGGAGCACACCAGCCCCCTGGACTACCAGGGCATGAGCGGCGCTCTAAATGAGCACGTCTCTGACGTATTCGGCATCATGGTGAAGCAAATCGTTGAGAAGGAGACCGCCGAGGATGCCGACTGGCTGATCGGCGAAGGCTGCATCATGCCTGGCGTTAAGGGGGTTGCTCTTCGGAGCATGAAGGAGCCCGGCACCGCCTACGACGACCCTCGTTTCGTAAGTGTTCCTCGTCCCCCGTCTCTGTACCCCGTCTTCATCCGCCTTCTTCGTCCCCCGTCTTCGTCCCCCGTCTTCGTCCGCCGTCTCCGTCTCTATTAGGCTTACTAACCGTCCCTAGGGCAAGGACCCCCAACCGAATAACTTCAAGGACTACGTCCCCACTTTCGAAGACAATGGCGGCGTCCATATATACTCCGGAATACCCAACAAGGCTTTTTACCTAGCCGCTAAGGGGTTCGGGGGCTTCTCGTACGAGAAGGCGGGCCCCATCTGGTGGAAGACCATGCAGTCAGGTCGCATCCCGGCCCGTTGCACCTTCATCCAGTTCGCTGATGTGACTGTGGAGGTCGCAGAGGAGCTCTACGGCGATGAGGCTGGAAAAATCGTTCGCGGCGCCTGGAATGAGGTTGGGGTGACGAGGAAGGGCAACTAGGAGCCAAAGCCAGACCCAGGCTGCCCGCCGATGTGAGGGGATAGACAAGACGCATTACACCTATAACCTTGGCCTGAGTTATCAAATAAACGTATAGTCAGTATGAATAAGCCAAGGACGACCGAAGACTCCGCCAGAGACAGGAGTGATTGATAGTGACAGCGCCCACAAGAGACCATAATCAGAAGGGACCATAACCAGAAGGGACCAAGACCAAAAGTAAAAGCTAGGGACGAGAGACATATTGGAGAAAAGGAGTAACAACGACTAAAATCACAACGACCAGAAATAAAAATAACTAAAAGTAATAATGACCAGCGGTGATGACGACGAGAAATGATTCAACGAGAAATGACAACGACCAGATGAAGTAATAACGATTGGATGGAAGCTAGAGACAAGATCAACAGTGAGATGTAGAAGTGAAAACAACTAGAGGTGACGGCGACTAGTAGTGAGAATCCTATTGCCTCATGAGGAATGCAATAGCAACTGAGAATATGAATTGCGGAAACCGGCGTTGACCCGTTTCGCCGTCGGCGACTATGGAGAAGAGAAATCGCCAGCATGGTTCCCTCCAAAAGTTCCGATGACTGGTGAGAAGAAAGCCAAGTCCTTTGCGATCCATAGGCTCTGAAGGTTGCATCAATCAATAAAGGGCCGCTGCCAGATTACCATAATAAGCACGAGTTGCCAAGAATTTCTTACACGGGCTCCAAGGCAGGCGTGGACACCAATGAGGCTGTATCAATCCAACACACGACACTGCCTGCAGGCACTCCCCTACTATGAGGCTTTCATTTCGGAGCAAGGAGAATTGAAAATCGAGAATCAAAATCCCAAAAACTCCGATAGGGCTTCTGGTGTCCCTGCCTTGAGGCCCAAGGCTGAGCATTCGGAACGGACTCGGCTACGAGTTGCTGAAAACGCAAAGTAACTATGTATCCCGTCCGCCGTCCCGCGCGGGACATCTGACTCGTCTGCGGCTTGGCATATCGTCTTGGAAGATCACCCGCGTCTTTGTAGACTCGCATGCGCGTAGGGCCTGGAAATAGCACTCCAGAGATCGTCTGGTAGCTTGGGATGCTGGCGCAGCTCACCTTGGCATCGTCAAGACGGAACTTGCACAACGATGCTCCGTTGACAGCTTTAGTAGTATAATAGTATCACCATCACTTCATGGTTCCAAAGCATTTCTTCGTTGAATCAAGTCATATCAACACACCATCTGATTCTTTTCACACAAACACCCGAGAGCAAGACATCACAAGACAGCGAACACGATGACCAAGTCAACGGCCAGAACGGCCAGAGTGGTTCTCTTGCTCGTTCTCCTCATCATCTTTGGAGGCGCCGCGACCGGTCTCACATTTGCACCGTGTTATGCGACGCTTTGCCCTGAAGATTTCTTCGCTTTCGAGTCGAGGATCCATATTGCGATATTCTACGGCATGCTCGGCGCCGTCAGCCTGCTCCTTCTGCTGGGTTCGTTACTTCGAAGCGTGGAGAGATGTGGCAACCTCACCCTGATCTCTGCTCTCCCTCTCATCCACAAAAGAGTTACTCTCGGCGGACTCATCGTTGTCGTTTGGATTGCCTGCGTCACAATGGCGACCACCGCGATGTGGCTGCCCGCGCACTGGCAATACTGGGGAGAGCGTACGGATCCTCTCGACTGGATGTCGGCCAAGATCGCCCTCACCGTCACGGGAGTCACTGGTCATTACGCCGACATTCTCCTTGGCCTGTCCATCGTTCCGGTCTCGAGAAACAGTCTCCTCGGCCATGCCTTTGGGGTTCATCAGAGCACACTGTTATACGCGCACAAGCTCGCCACGTACATGTGCACCGTTGCAGTCCTCGCCCACGGTGTAGGCTACGGTGTAAGTCCCACTCCTCCGGATACATTCTGTCATACATCACCTAACAAATGACCAGATCTTCGCCTTGGACCCTAGCAAAGACGAAGACGAAGCAAAGCTGCAGCTGTTCAGCAACGGCAACCCGACAATGACAACCCGACAATGACCGAGCTAGAGAGCCAGGAACGGGGCGCGTGGTACGGAACGGTGACATACACGGGCGTGGGCACCTTCGTCTGCATGCTCATGATCGTCGTCACCGCGCTGCCCAGGATCCGGCGGCTGCACTACAACACCTTCTACAACGCCCACATCGTCTGCAGCGTCGCCACATTCATCGGCGCGAGCATCCACGCCAGCTCGGACTTTTACCTCCTGCTTCCGGGGCTCTCTCTCTGGGTGGCCGACTGGGTTTGGCGCCTCTTCCGCGGAGAGGGCGGCTCGTTGCGCAAGCAAGTTGCCGTCTTGGAGAACGCCGGCAGCGGTTGGTATCGCGTCTCGCTCGGGGCGCGGGCCAAGTTCGAGCTTGACTCTGCGTCGGAGGCGGAGAGCTCCGCGCCGGCGGTGGGGTGGCCGTTGTCTCTATACTATCTGAGTATACCGTCGGTCAGCAGGCTTCAGAGCCACGCGTTCACGGCCGCGGTGTCAAGCACCTCGCAGTCTGGACCGGTGTTCCTGTTTCGACAGTCGCAGGGCAAGAAGTCGCAGAAGGCGTTAGAAAAGGAGTGGACCTGGGCGGTGGGCTCTCTGGTCGGCAGCGCCGGGCTCCAGCGACAGCTCGACGTTCGGGTCGAGGGGCCGTATCAGCCCACGGATACGGGGTTCGAGTCGGCCTCTCACGTCATTTGTATCGTCGGCGGGACAGGCATCACTGGAGCGCATAGTCTTGCCCTCTGGTGGCTGAAGACGAGGAGCACAGCGGGAGATACCAAGTTTAGTCTCGTGTGGACCGTCCGCGAGCGCGAGTCGATCAATGTTCAAGAATGGTTTGACCTCGTGAAGGCGGCGGAGTCTCAGACGAACATGACGGTCTCGGCGCACGTCAGCGCCGAGATGGGACGGCTGGATCCGCTGGCGTTCATCCGCCAGAGTCTTGGCCTTGGCCTGAACATGTCGACTGACGGACGTGAGAAGGGGGCGGTGTCTACCGGGACAGCTTGGGTGTACAGCTCTGGGCCTGGAGGCCTTCTCCAGGCTACTCAAAAGGCGTGCCAAGCTACGGACAAGGATATTCGTAGATTGGTCAGAGATCAGGCTCCTGTTTCTGTGGAGGATATCAGCTGGTACATTGCCAAGTGGGAGGTTTAGGCCAGAGGCACTGGCAGAGTAGTTTTGGCGGCAAGAATGGCACAGACACTGAAGGAGACCATTTTGATATAAGATTTCCGACGAAAATAAGGAACGTCCGTAAAATTACATGGCAATCATAATTCCCGATTGGCGCTTGACTGTTGTATAGTTACATCGTAGGTCTACTTCGTCATCTGTGTTTTAAGGAGACTTAAGGAGGGTCACCTTCATCTCGGAATTTGTAGCTCGTCCATGGTAAAATCGTGATCCGAATTTCCAAGCAGACGGTTCTCGGGCCGTGGTGGGGCACTCACTCCGTGTCTCCAACATTGGCACCCTCCTTCGGCCCGAGCTGCCCAAACTTCTAGTAAAGCGACCTCGTCATCTTGCCATAACTAGTAAGGGCCAGAGGATGCCGCCGGCTAGAAGCAGACGTAATCACGTCGTGAAATTACAGACGCGAACACAAGCTTGCCGACCTTCCTTCGATGTGGTAGTTGCTCCGAGGTAGTCTGCCGGCCCGAGACCTCGACTGAAGAAAAAAGACCCGCCCTGCCTCAGATCACAAAGTGCGACTGAGCGGAGGTTCGTACTCGTTCGACATAGAACTATCTTCAAACGACGTCTGTCCTACACGATGCTTTCTACTGTGAGGCGCGCTTCCGCTCCTCCACTCCGGCGCTCCTTGGAGACCACCAGACATGGTAGCCACAGTGCATCAACATCTACGCGACCGCCTGCATGGTCGATGCAAATGAGATCGTCAAAACAACACAAGAATATAATCAGAGTCATCGCGGGAGGTGCTGGCGTGGGAATCATTGGGTTGATGTTGGCAGAGCGGGCTGATTCAACGTCAACGGATGATCCTCGAGACCTGAGAGCGCTATCTTCGGTGCCTTTAAGTAAGCTCTTTTCAGGATGGATGTAAGTCGTCCGCTCCAAGAGTGGGCTTTCTCTTTGCGGAGTCGAAAGTCGAGTTGACCACATGAATCAGTGCGTTTGCATTTTGCTCCTGGCCAGGTTGGGTCAATGCAAGCGAGTCTCTCTACAACTTCATGTCCAAGGTCCCCATCATATCCTACATCACGCACAGATTCGTCATGGGTACATTTTTCAACCAGTTTCTTGGCGGAGAAACGAGTGAAGAATGTATCCCAAAAATCAAAGCGCTTCGCCAAGAAAACATCGGCACTCTGCTCGGCTACAACATCGAAGCTGAGCTGGACGGCTCCAGCAAAGATCCCGACCTGATCTTCGCCCAAACTCAGCACGTGCTCGCCTCCATCGAGGCGCAGGGGAGACTTGCCAGAGAGTTTTGGCCAGATGACGCTGCCACCGGAGGCGACAACAGATGCTGGGTCAGAATTAAGATCACCGGTCTTTTGCCTCATCCTGTTGCGCTATACAATGGCTCAAAGGCAATGCTGGCTGCGAGAGACGCAAGGGGTTTGGATGAGAATGTCCCGTATCCAGGCGTGCCCCACGACGGCGACTGGGACGCCGCGCTGAATGGCCAAAATGTCACTCAAACTGACCGCGAGCAGCTCCTCAGGCTTCGGGCCACCATGGAGGCCATCGCCGGCAAGGCACGAGATAACAACGTGCGCATTGTCATTGACGCGGAGCAGACCTGGTATCAGCCAGTCATTGATGCTCTCACGGACGAGCTGATGCAGAAATACAATGCTCTGGATGGGGGTCCAGCGACTTGCATCGCCTCGTTCCAAGCATACCTGCGACGCTACCCGCAACTCCTCGACCAACAGATCCAGCGCGCGGATGAGAAGGGCTACAAACTGCTCTTCAAGCAAGTAAGGGGGGCGTACATGGTGACCGAGGCAGAGAGATGGGAGAAGGAAGGCCACAAGGGGCCGGGTCCGGTATGGGCGACCAAGGAAGAGACGGATGCGAGCTTCAACTACGGCATTGAGAGGGCGCTCTCGACTATTGCGGAGCAAGTGCGCGAGACTGGGGCATCCAGATTAGGGGCGGTCTTTGCCACGCACAACTCCATCAGTGTCGATCTCGGGATTCGATTGCTGGAGAAGTACGGGCTGGCGAAGCGACAGGAGAGTGGAAAGCTCTTGCTTTCGAAGGAGGCCGCGGGAAGCATTGCTTTTGCCCAGTTATACGGTGAGGATTATGATCTCAACAGTTGTTGAAGGTGCTGGCTGACTTCTTTCTAGGAATGAAGGATGACCTCACGAATAAGATTACTGGATCTATTGAGGCACCGGGAGGCTTCGCGCTGGTTGTCAAAGTCAGATTTTCTTCTTCCATTCAACAGCATCCGCTAACACCATAATTAGTCAATGAGCTATGGCGACCTGCGCGAGTGTCTGCCCTTTCTCGCCAGGAGAGCGACGGAAAACAAGGCGGTTCTTGAGGGTAGGGGAGGCGCAATGGCTGAGCGGATCAGACTCGGTCGTGAGATTCGCAGGCGACTGACTCCCCTGAATTAGCTCAGGGGGGCTGGCTCTTAATTGGTTTTCTTGTGGCATAAGGCTAGATATTTACTTTCACTTTCACATACGATTGGGACAGATGATTGTGCGTTGAAACCGGCAACTATATTCACAGAACCAGGAGCTTACAAGCCCCTGATGCCTTTGAAAGTATTTACATGAATTGTGTACTTCTCAGTACTCTGCAACCGCGGGCGGCCGGAAGAAAAATGACCGCCACGACGGAAGGCAGCAAAAGCGCTCTTCTCATTACCCACTGCAGGGTTTCTTCTCTTCTTACTAAACCACTTAGAAGGTGAGGGTCTGGCCAGCGGTGCCGACGACGGCAGCCTTGACCTTGGAGGAGCCGAGGAGGGTGTAGCTGTAGTCGGGCTTGGTGAAGGTGCCCTTGGGGGCGTCGTTGGTGGAGCCACCGAGGTCGACGTCGTTGACGACAGCGTAGCCGGTGCTCTTGGAGTCGAGGAAGGTGATGGCCTTCTTGGTGTCGGAGAACACGGAGGACTCGATGAGGAGCTGGGCGCCCATGCGGGTGTTGACACCAGAGGTCTCGAGCTTCTCGGCGTAGTTGTTGAAGATGTGGACGTTACCGAAGCGGACGGAGGGGTTGCGGGAGCCGACGTTGGACCAGTGGTTGTTGGCGTAGGTGACGTAGAGCTTGCCGGTGTCCTCAGCAGAGTTGGAGTCGGAGTGGCCGACGAGGGAGCCCTTGTAGTGGTCGTGGATGTAGGTGTTGGAGACGGTCACGGCCATGGAGGCGTGGGTGATGTCGAGCAGACCATCGTAGTAGTCCTTGCCGTTGTTCTTGTCGGAAGACAGGTCGCAGTGGTCAACCCAGACCTTGGAGGAGGCCTGGATGCCGATAGCGTCACCGTTGTCGGCGAGGACCTTGGAGATCTTCATGTTGCGGATGATGACGTTCTCCTGCTTGTTGATGTACAGACCGACACCGGTCAGGGAGGAGCCGGCGGCACCGATGATGGACTTGTTGGAGCCGACCTTGACCTTGGTGGCACCGGTGATGGCGCCCTTGACGACGATGACGGTCTTCTCATCAGAGGTGGCGGCAGCGGTGAACTGGGCCAGGGTGGAGACGGTGGTGGTGGTACCGCCGGAGCCACCCGTGGTGCCGGCACCGTAGCCAACATCGCAAGCGTCGGTGATGGCAGCACGCTTGCCGACGGTGCGGGGGTCGACGGCGGCGCCGTCACGGACGGTAGGGGTGGGGGTGGCGCTGGCAACGGAAGCCAGGAGGGCCAGGGTAGAGGCAATGCCGGTGAACTTCATATTGACTGTTTCGAGCTTGGTTTGGCTGATTTGTGGTTGTTGGTGATTTTCGTAAGAAAAAGAATGTGTTGACGGTCTACGTCGAACGAAGGTATGCAGTGAGAGTTGTTTGAGGTAGGGAATGAATGCAAAGAGCGCGAGAGCTGAAAGACTGAAGAAGTGAAGCGGGATGGAGAGCAAGAGAAAGACTGGTATGAAGTCGGATGGGACGAGGCTCTTAAGTATTTGTCGCCATCAACGCGCAAGGGAGCTCTTGGCTAAGCTTCTCGTGCCAAGAGCCAAGACCTCTTCTGTAGAAGCTTGGATACACACACCCGCTCCTCTCTCTCTGTCTGCAACGAAGGGAGGGCGTCCGCTTGGCCAGCGCCTTGCTTGCGTACGCGTGCTCTCCTTGGGTCTTGGCCCAGGATCATGGTGGTGCCAAGCGGAACCATACCGAGAGGAGGCTCTTTGGGGCCATTTGCGCAAATGCAACGCTGTCTTGGCACTTGCGTACGTCCTGGGCCTGGACAGGGCGGGCAAATGATGGTGATCCTTGGCGGGGAAGGGATTCGAAGGGGATGCCAAGACAGACTTGCACATCACGTTGAGATGATGGTGGTACACGACATGGCGTCACGGTGAGAAGAATGGGTTGTGCATGCACCCAGGCACCATGGAAGGCGGAGGTTGTGAAGGGAAAGGATGTGCTTGTGAATGGCACGGTGGGAACGAAGCGGTTCCCGGGCCCCGATCTGGCTGAATCGCACGAATGAGGATGCTTGCTCGGGATGGAGTGGACGGGCATGTGGTACGAGGGAGTGGTGGTTCGTTTGTTTAGGGGAAACGAGGCCAGGAGGTGTTTGTCGATATTGATCAGGCAGACTAAGCCAGTAAGAGCGAGTTGACGTTTGGAAACGGACCAGGGGTGAGCATGGAAGTGGGTGCGAAATGAAGTCAGGGGATGAGTGATGGGATGGCACAGAGACATGGGGTTTCTTACCCATCCCAAAGAACGGCCGCATGGGTTCGAGATGGGCTGAGCAAGGGTCTCTATTGACGAAAAAGGTTTTTTTTTCTGCTCACTGTCAAGCGGCAATAGGGGGCGGCTCGGGGAAAGGCCCAGCACCACGGGTGGAGGTATCATGGATTCATGACGGCGACTGGAGCCTCACGACTCACATCGGATGAAGGCGAATTCGCTACCCGAAAGGCCTCCCCGGCCCCCTGGGCTGTTCTAGACGACAGGGCGTTATTAGCAGCGAGCCAATAGTGCAAATAATGTGCGGGCTGGAAGACCGAGAAGGGGAACAAAGCCATATTGCATTATTGCGTACTTGGGCCGAACACCAACTGGACTTCACCGGGGTTCTCAGGGCGACTCGCTCCCACTTACCGCGGGGTCCAACACCAGAGTGTCCGTACACAAAATCAAAAAGTACAGAAATAGCTGTCGGTTACCAATATCGAGTGCTACGCCGTCGTCTAACTGGACCTGGGTCTCCAGTCTAGCAGAGTCGGGAGGCTGGGTCTCCTGGTCGTGGCCGTTTGCGTTGGGGGCCGTCCCTGTTCGGAGGAGGTTCCGGGCGATGGTCCGGGTTGGAACGGTCGAGGGTCGGGGGCCAGGGCACCGAACGGGAATGGACGGGTGGGGCCCATGCTCCCGGCGTATATTAAATTTAAAATCAGGTAGAGTTGCGGGGGCAAGGATCTGTCTCAGATAAGGTATTTTCTCCGTCACTAACATCGACTTGTGGCGAGTCGTGCTGCCTTTGGTACCCGTTCTGTGTAGACACTAGAGCGGTACAGCGAATAGACGCTGCCCTTTGAGCGCATTGCGCTGCTTTCATTGCTGTGATTTCTCTAGTCCGAGAGATGTGGGCATCTTGCTTCCTTCTCCGTGGAGATTCAGCTTCAGCTTGTCGCACCAGTATGCGCCTCGATGCGGGATTGATTGCAGATGTCACCCGCGCACCACCACCGCCGCCCAGATGTCAGCCAACACGCCAGCACCCCAATACACTCGGCGGCTACGGTACACGAGTACCTGCACACGAGCATGTTTGGGTCTGCTTCTCCTTTTGTCTGCCCAAGCCTCTGCATGCAGCGGCCGACGACGACGACGAAATCGTGGAGTTGAGGTGGAGACTCTACGGGATTTCAGGAGAATTTTCACACATTCTCCGCCTGCGCCAACTCGGTGAAAATAGGTCCCAAAAGAAAACCGACAACTGCCCGGACCTAACGACCCTTCTTTCTGGGTGCACACTAACGAGCATTTGGACGACAGCTGCTGTGTCTGTATCGGGGAGTACGGAGCCTGCCTCCGCAGTCCTGGCTCCGATACTTTTCGCTCGCAGTTGAGGAGCTGTCAATTGAGTTCAGGACCTTGCTCCGCATGTAAGGTACCTGGCGTTGTGTACGTATATTGTATATGTCTCTGCTTGGCTGTTTCCCAGGTACCTCTTGTCGCCCGACCGACCTCGGTCTCCCTTACCGCGTGGACTCCGTGGAAGGCGAAGACAGGAAGGCGAAGACACTGCTCATTGGCGGCGTTACACGAAATATTGGCCATGAATTTGCAGGGTCGGAAATGAGGAGGCGAATCGCATATTGTCCGGCACGCCGCGACCGCCATTTGGTACCAACAACCAGCGCAGTCTCGAAACTCGAATTCACTTGGCGGGAGAAGGGTACTTGGCAGGCTGGCAGGTTGGGCAACATTTGGCACCACCCTCTTTCTCTTGGTTAATATGGAAGTCGGCACATTAAGGTCTTGTCCTTTGTCTTTTTCCCTGCGTCTTGTTTCTGGGGAAGAGGAAGCATGTCATCCCATTGCCGGCGCCTGCCATAGCTTAATCCCGTAGCGCTCAACCTTGATGATCTTAGGACGCCCGTTAATGTTGTAACAGGAGCTAGAACGTCTCGCCTCGAGTAGAAGGGTTTTTTGTCGTCGGTACGTATCCGAGAGATGTTCCCTGACGGCGGTCCTCCTTACGACGGGAGAGCGCCCATATGATGTCCTCTCCCTCGGTCTCAGCCCACCCACACACTTCCAAGTTCGATACCTCACTCCACTATCCAGGGGAACATTGGACGGCCGACGTGATCTGATTATGCTCGGTTGCCTCCTTGGCTCTTCTTTTGGGCACATCGGCGAACACACATGACCACGTCCGCAGACTCCGTACATGTTGAGCGAGCAAATTTGCCCACCAATCCCTACAACTGTTGGGCATTCCTCAATCGCCGAGGTATTCTTTGCAGAAGAAGCTTGGTTTGTGTGTGATTCATGAAACATCCAGATTGTGCATCTGGCGACTAAGCTAAGGTAATGGAACGTGCCCCTCTTAATTACTTTCATTATCATATTATGCCCCCAACCACTTCATATCCGTTTCCATGCGCCGCCCTGCACAAACGTGCTCTAGCCGCCGTGCTACACGTGTACAACGTATTGCGATTCGGCGGAAAAACTAACGTGCGCAATTAACCTCACGCTCCCGTCGGCTCCTACAGTGCTCTACCACTGGACCCCACCTTCACGACACACCACACCCTCTCGTTCTGAGCCCCAAAATGCAGTGTGATACCATCGCCAACTCTTGCATCCTTCAACACTGACGTTCTGGTTGCTTTTCAACGACTGTCGTTGAATGATCGAGGTGCCAAGCCGCGATGCCAAGACGGATATCTCGGTGGGCTGGGCGGTTTCGAGCCACCCTGGGTTCCCAAGGGCCAAGACACGTTCGAGCTGATCAGTTCTTGGCCCTCTTTTTGACAGCCCAGCGTGCCAATCCTGCTGTGTAGATTGTGAAGGGGACAAAGGAGAAAAAAAAAAAAAAAAAAAAAAAAAACACCAAAAAAAAAAAAAAAAAAAAAAAAAAAAAAAAAAAAAAAAAAAAAAAAAAAAAAAAAAA
>JAKMXC010000857.1:0-18621 GCA_025328345.1 Colletotrichum sp. SAR11_59
CCTCCCCCCCCCCCCCACAAGCATGACAAATCCCTCCTTGTTCTCTTCAGTGTTGGATCAAACCCGTCCGAACAAGATAAGACACGCAGGAAAAAAGGCACATACCCGAAGATGCGGCGAAGCCCAGTACGGATACCCTAGTCAGGGGATCTGCCAAACTGGTGGTCTGCGTGCCTTCGACTTAGACAGCCGTCTCAATCTTCGCTCAACCATGTGCATCCCTCCCGCAAGCACTTGGATGGTAAGCAGCAGCAACATCAATAAAGGCGCCTCGTATCCAAGGATACAGATCTATCTTTCTCTCTCTGTCTCTGCCACTATCCCGGGGCTGGTTGTTCACGGAGGCGGGGGAGGGGCCAAGGAGGGTGTACCAAGCTGCAACGCAAGCACCGTAAAATTACACGATGGCACCATACCGTGCCGTATATGTAAGTGTTGGTTCAATGTGTGCGCTGGTAGTGCATATGAATCATGCAGTCGATTCAAGGAATCAACGACGCCCGTATGCAGTGGGACACCTCGCCCACACATAAGCCTCCAACCCGGGACGACGAAACCATATTCCCCCGTTGGAAATACAACATCTGTAATGTCATCGCCGAACTTGTGTGCACGTGTGCACAGAGGAAGCTTGCCTGCATCGTTGCCGGCCCAAGGATCAGGGTGATGGGCGCTTCTTACCTCATGTATCTTGGTGTGTGTGATCCTTCTTCGTTTATATTACGCTGTGGTGGCTGTTGATCTTGGGGTTTTGATCTTCATATTTGTCATTGATCCTTCAATCTTTCTGCTCTCTTTTCTTTTCGTCATCTCAGCACCCTGTCCTCTTACCCTCTTGCCCACAGACCTGCCCTCACAGGCTTTTTGCAAGACATACATATAGACAGCCGCGGGTCGCGCGAGCCCGCGGCGGCGGCATAGGCACCTGTGGCCCTATCAGAATCCCCCGAGGCTTTCGTGCGATGAACCACATGAAATTAGACTTATGTTAATGACCAGTCGACACGTAAGACCAGAAGGCTTTCGCAAACGGAACTGTAGAGTTCGTCGCATCTCAATTGTATGCTCGGCAAACACTTGTAAAGAGACGCCCAAAATCAACTCGTCTTCAGTGGCCGAGGCTCATTACTCACATACATATTCCTCGTGATTCTTCGATTGTGTTGCTCTTGGATGCGTGTCACTCAAATGGTGAAAGCAAGACTTCAACCTCTGTCGCCACCTAGTATCTGGTGCGAGCCGTTATACTTCATCCGCAGACCCACTGCCGATGCAGTCGCATCGTTGGGGAAGTCTTGTTTGCGGATGCTGCAAGTCAATCTTTTGTGCAATACCGGAACTAGAAAACAGCCACCGACTGCCGATTCGGAGTCTAATCGTCCTGAGACTCGGTATTGCCGTGCCCACGGTAGGAGTATCGAGGGGTAAGTGGAGGGCTTTCTGGTGCGGCGTATGTGAGTGACTAAGAAGTCGTGCGATACTGAGCTAATAGTTCTTCCGAAATAAGTATTAATCTGACCTGGACCTAGTTCCGTCAAACGGTCGGCGTTGGGAAAATCCTCCACTGTTTCTGTGGTTGCAATACTTTCAACGGCTAGCAGGCCAACTTGAGTTCCAACAGTTCTGCCGACTGACGAGACGAAGAGAGTTACGAAACTGTGCGTGGGAGTCGCCATCGTGGCACCCTGGTTGGGGCGGGTTATATACCGAATTCGAGTTGCAACGGCGGACGCTGAGTGAGGCGGTCGCCGTACAGTTGACGATATACTCAAGTACTTCCAGTTGTGGATAGGGAAGGGGAAAATAAGCAGGCGCAGTTGACGCTCCTCCTCCGAAAGTATTGCTACCCAGCGATCTGGGTGAGAAACGCCTCGCCTGCCGACGGCGCGAGGGGATAGCATCCCTCCTCTACTCGTCTCCCTTCGGCTTTTTGGTCCCTGGGGGCGTTTACAAGTTGCTGCCGACCAAAATGCACCTTGATTCGTTTCACACACAAACCGAGCCGAGTAAAGCGCCGGCTACTAGATGTATTCGTAGCTGTTTGATTTGCTCGTGGTTTCGCGCCTTGCACTGTGGCTTCCCCGACCCGCACATCCGTGTTCTTTTTTATTCTTTTGTGGTTTCCGATTCTTTCCTAACTACTCTACATCCGTGTTCGTCCCTGCTTCGGAGACTGCTTTCAATGCAGCCTAGTCGACAGACCATGTGTCGCTGCCGCGAAATTTCCCGGCGACGCAATGCACCCAGTCAAGACGCAGCAATCTCCTTGCCCCTGAACCATCTTGGTCTTCTGGGGATGCAGCCTACAACCTGTGCAAGCATCGCCCTAGGTCCCGCTCATCACCATGATAGCCGCCGGGCAGGGGACAGGGCCCTCGGAGACAATCGTGAACCTAAACGGGGTCTTCGCGTGGCATTGTTTACAGTCATGGACGGGAGCTATCGGGGTACGTATGGCGAGAAAGGGGTTGCAAATGGGGCTCATGTATTCGGGGCTTATGTATTCGCTCGGATATGTAGCACGTCATGCCAACGTAGACTTGAAGAACCCTTAAGATCCAAGTTATTGAACACATAGCAGGGAGATGCGGCAATATATTTGAGAAGTGAAAACGTGACTAGGCGGCTCAACGTTGCTTGTTGTTTCGCAACGCATGTCAATCCTTTGCCCAACGCAGCAAGCAAAAAAGCCCAACTCGTGCTTGACACAACGAACTTCGTTCACATTTCATTTGACCCACTGCTCTTACTCCTTTTCCGTCTGCGCTGGGCGAATGGATGTATCGTCAACCGAGATCGTACGGACTGGGCCGCTATCTTGAGAACTGCGACGACTTCCATGGATATCCGCCTGGTCGCAGTCCGGACTTTATCCTGCAGCATTGTGTGAGGCTTCGATGTGTGATAAGACGACCCCAGGTGTACTGACTTTGGGCTGTGACCTATTTCTCTCAGCATCAGCTGTCTGCAGCACTTGAACTCAAAGGACTGGCTTTTGCACCTCTCGGTCGATAGATGCCGCTTCGCTCCCGTTTGCGCATGTTCTATGACTATTCGATGGTTCCATGAGGGTTTTGGTTTGCCAAGGGCAATAGGAGAATGCCGTCCTCTCCTGGATCGAATGAAAATTCTCTCTTGTGGCGGCTGACTTCGCGTTTACATCGCAGGCCACCGCCAGTCTGCGCCGAGGCATCCGGGTTTTCGCCCAATAGACCGTTCACTGTCGCCTTAGTGGGTGTGGTTTCGAGTCTCCCGTCAACAGCTCGATCGTTGGGACCGGCCGGCACATCCTCGTTCATATGCAGGACCGTCACTTCGCTAGCTGAATCCGGGTCATCCGCGATGTTGTTTTGCATAGTAGGTTCTCCTTTAGGAAGCGACTTGGCAGTGGAGTGACATCGATTATGGTGATTTGTGGGCTTATTCGAGGTGTGGCCTGATGTCAAGTCGGCTCTGCCGGGCGTCTTTCGTGGATCGTACTTGGTGTCCCAGAACCGCCTCAACTGGGCTTTCCTCATCTTTTCGCTCAACTCGGCATCCGCGTTACTGTCCAGGTTTGGGCGCATCGACACTGTATACGTTAGCAAGTGCATCCAATACTTGGCGACATTCGGGTCAACTTACGATATGTGGTATGCGTACGACGCGGGCTGCCCGTCGCGTCGGAATCAAGGGTATTCTCCAGAGCGGCGGTGTCGTCAGGATCTCGCGCTTTGTATCGGAATCCGTCAGTGTTCAGACAGCTAGGACAAACTGCGATAGAGCTCTCCTCACCTTTTGCAGGACTCTTGGCCTTCTCTACCCTGGCTTTGAAGAGCCGGGATGACCTGCTGCTTCTGTCCACGATACTGCCGGATCGCGCGAGCGCGACCGCTCCAACACCGTCGGGAGCAATGTCGGCAAGGACCAACTCCATGCGCTTGATCTCGGCGCGGAAGTCAGTCTCTTTCTTCTCCCATTCGGATGACACCTTGGCAAACTCTTCGAGACTACGCTCCTTGGTCTCCTTCTCCTCCGCCAATGCCTTCTCGGTCACACGCAGCTGTTCTTGGAGCTCTCGGTACCCCTCAAGCAAGTGTAGAATGCAAGAATTATTCTCAACTGGCACCGAGTCGAGAACAGGCTTGGTCATCATGACATGGTGCAACGTGTTGATCATTTGCTCCAGAGACGCTGCATGGCCAGTGTTGAGATCTCGCTCCTGAAAGAAGACACCGTCGCCGCGTTCGATTAGCGAGAGTGAGAGTCGACGAGGGCATGCAGGCCGTCGTTCCGATCGGATGCTAGGGCACTTGTTTACTCCTGGGTTCGCGGGTACGATAACGTCCAGACTGGCGATGCGGGGAATGGATGTTCGTTGACGCGGCCTGTTGCCGATGGGTAGAGGGCGTGTCTGCTTGTCGTCGTCTGCAGGCCGCTTCAACCCCAGATCAGACCTCATGCGACGAGGGAAGGGGCGCAATCTCTCAGAATCCGCCATAGTAAGGAAGACCGTCGCCCGCGCTCGTCCTTGCTGAACAGCCCGAGAGGTGTGCAGATGGCGAAGACTTGGGAAGTGATTGACTGTTGGCGGTTTAGCAGTTACCCGGTCGAGAGAGTAAAAGGCTTGATGTGGTATCCCACGAACAGAAGCTGGTTTAGTTACCGCGAACACATCTCGACGCAGGCCTGGCCTCGTAAATGAAATGAACCCAACAGACTGGTGATGATGCAGGACGTTGCAAAGCGAAGGGGTTCGGAAATAGAAACCTGAGAGGCAAGCTTTAATGCTTGTGCAGCCTGCTCACTTTCCTCAACGTCGAGCGTGACGGGTGGAGCGAGTAGAGGCATCCTCAATTCGAAGACGTATGTTGGCAGGAGCGAGTACCGTCGCCAGCTGTGCCTGCCTCCTTTTGCCTGCTCAACTTCACTGCAGGAAGAAATTGCTAGTGTCCAGACTTCCGAGACCACTTTCGTCTAAACATCCGGGCCGCCTCGTTCAGATGTGCAGAGGAAATATCTTGGCCTAGGTAGCCAACGTGCCGCTACATTTTGCACCTCGTCTCGGCTTCTCACGATGGCCAAGCCGAGCCTGCTTCATCTATGTGGTTGAAGAGGAGCTCTCCGCCGCAAAATAGGTCTAGGAAGAGATGCGAACCCAGTACTAATCACACATGTTTTCTCCTGGACACATCATGTTACCGCCAAATTGTTCACCGAGAAACATGCTTTGCTCAAATTACCGCGCCTATGGTATCTGTTGCCTGCGCATGTTTGCCGTCTTGTCCAAAGCGTTACGGTCACCTCTGGCTCCTGCGCCACAAACCGTGGCTCCCGTGTTGATCCAATCGTCTGTACACTAAGAGAACAAATCCTCGGCCTTCTGTCGTCTCTTCCCACGCCCGTCTGGTCTATCTGCGAAGAGCTCCTTTCCGGTGTTTCCGCCGAACCGGCTGGGGAACAACTCTTTGACGTTGGAGTTGGCCGCGCCTTTGATGGCAAAGCCCGTGCCGGAGCCGAGCTTTTGATTGAAGAGATCGCCCTTCTCACGCCTCCCGTTGCAGACAGACATGTTGCTTTGCATGAGCCGCGTAGCCTCATCCGCGCCATCCATCACTCGGTCCATGTGGGTTTTGCCGATCGAAGGTCCCTTGGCGGGGAATAGCTCCTTCGACTGGTTGTCTTGCGCCAGTCTGCCCCGGATGCCAGACGCTCTTTCTCTGTTGCTCACCGTGTCCGCACGACTGACTTCACTGTCCATCGAGGCATCGCCATCGCCGTCTCTCGTGGGCGATGCCGAGCGATTACGCTGCCCTCTCACCGAGCCGCGGCCAGGAAAGAGCTCCTTTTCTTGGTTGCGTTGCGTGTACGACCTCTCACGTGGACCTTCCCTTGATCTTGATCTTCTCCGGGAACGCGTTGACTTGGACTCGCGATCGGCCAGTGTCGCTTCGTCGTCATCGTACATTGTGGCGTCGAATTTCTCAACGCTTGGACTTCGACCACGTTCATGTCGTCGACCTCCCCGGCGGCGATCATCACCCTCGCGGTCGCGGTATCTGTTCCTTGTATCGCTCCTTCGTCTTCGTTCCTCAGGGTCGAACTCCGGGTGGAAAAGGTAAAAACGACTACGTTGGGCTGCGCCCGGCGCCTTCTTGTCGGAGAGTACTGCGAATCGGATCTGTAAATTGGCCTCAGGATGCGATGCTATGTTCTTGGCTGGAATCGTCTCTAGTAACGGAAGCTGGGTCGGATCGGCGATTTCCACGGCGCTAAGGGCCTTCAAAGCTTCTTGTGCTATGGCATCGGAGCCAAAGATGAGATTTGCGCATTCGTCATCGATCCATTCGACCCTTTCAACAGGGCCATAGTGATCGCTGACATATGTCTTGATGTTGTCCGTTGTCAGATTATCCAGTCCGCGAACGTGGACCTTGTTCCCGACCAAGGTTGCGCTTTCCGTATCGAGGCCGACGGCGAGGGCAGGTTGGGTGGCAGAGGTTCCAGTATTCTGTGCAGTGGAATTTGATCAGCGAAATGCAGCCCAAGGTATCTGGCATTGGGGTCACCCACCGTGTTGTCGGCGACTGAGGCGGTCGGAGGCGCGAAGCCCTCGGCCACGTCGTCCATATCGATATCCCAATCCATGATGACTGGGTGAGTAGTTGTGAGAGATGGTGTGAAGATGGCGAAAGTAAGGTTGAGAGTTGTATAGAGAAGCGAGCGCAAGTGTTTGTTTTGACAGTGGAGACAGGAGCGGTGAATGGGAGGCAGGAACAAGTGGGAGTCTTCTTTCCGCAACAACGGCAGGGAATCTGAGGAAAGACGAAGGCGAGCCGAAGGCAATTGAGCATTGAAGTCTGCCTCTTGGGTACGGCAAACGCGCAACGTGTGGTGCGAGACGGTAGTCGGCCGGGCCTGGGCCTGAGGCCTGAATCCCAGCCCGAATCCTGCCTTTACGTAAGGGATCAGCTACACTACTTTATAGCTAGCTACGCCTAGCGCTTATAGCTAGATTAATTAAGCTACTTCACGCAGGTTATAAGCCTTCTAAATACCTAAATCTATCTGCTAAGTAGTAAGGTTATTCCTAAGTAGCTATTAGGACTCTAACTTTATAGCTTAGTAATTACTAAAGGGTAATTAATAGATTACTAAGCTACTAGAAGTGATACTTCTAAGTAGAGATTATAGCTATTATGATATATATCCCCTATTTATAAAATCTCCTTAGTTTTTAGGCTACTAAAGTTAATAATTATTTAATAATTACTATAGTTATATAATAATAACTACTTAATAACTATTTAATAATTACTTATAACTACTATATAAACCTATCTTAAACCTCTAACCTAATTAAATAAATTAATATATTTTTAACTAGTAATCTAACTTTATCTTCTTCTAGCTCTACTAGAAGGGGATTATTTTAGTCTAGCCCTCCCCCTTCTTCTATTATAAACTTTATAGCTAAAGTAGCTATATAGAAAGTAGCTAGTAAGGGACTAGATCTAAGAAGTCTAATATATAATACTATCCTTAAGCTAATTAAAGCTATAAGTTTTAAGTTATAGGAAATTAACTTTAAGAATACTTTTAAAGTAATAAGATTACTTTTCTACTTAATAGATAAGGGAATACTAAATAGATATAGTAAAGATATAGTTTTTAAAGAAGATAAAGTAGTAGTAGTTAAGGATCTAAACTCCTTAGGTATTCTAATACTTATAGGTTTTATACTTATTAAATAGTTATTTATAGAGAAGATTTAATATAATCTCTTAGAAGAAATAATTAATAATAGTCTTTCTATTATAGCTTTAGCTTTCTATATCTTTACTAAAACTAAAGAATATACTTAGAAGTTTAATAAGCTAGCTATAAGTAAAGTTTATAATAATTAGAATAGAATAACTAAAGTTAATTATAGTAATACTAAGGATTTTATATAAGATCTTTATTTAACTTATAATAAACTAAATAGTTCTAATATAAGTTTATTAACTATAACCCTTATTTATAGACTTATTTAGGGTTTTAGACGTTTTAATTAAGTTAAAGCAGACTTTATAGAGAATAACTTTATTATAGGAATTTAAAGCTATAATAACTTTCTATGAGAACTTAGAGGCTTAAGTAAAAAGGAATAATATAAGTAAACCTCTTAAAGTATTAAAGTTTCTTTAAATAAGAAGAAGTTTACTATAAAGAAATAAACTTAAGTACTTAAGTCTAAGAATATTAAGGTATAAGATCCTTATATCTTATATAACGTTAAATATCTTAAGGATCTTTATAGATATAAGATATATAGCTACTATTATAGAAAGATAACTTTATACCTTAATAAGTATAGTAAATACTCCTTTAAGTACTATGAGTATTATATTTCGTTATATAATAGGTTTAAATATATTAATAAACTATAGACTTAGTAATTAATAACTTAGATATCTACTTTAGTATTTATTTTAGAAAGTTAAACTTAAGATAGTATCTTTAGAAACTCTAGTATTAAATAAGATACTAACTAATAATCTAAAGTTTATATAGATATCTTAATAGCTTAAGTTTAGAAAAGGACTTTTCTATTATTCTTAATAGATAACTTTAAAGTATTTAGTTTATACTTTAACCTTTAATCTTTTACTAGAGATCTATATAAAGTTAACTATATATAGAGAGTTAAGAAGTAACTAATAAAGAAGTTTAAACTTTCTATTTATAGATCTACTAACTAGACTATTAAAATAGAAACTAATAGTTTTTTTATATATAATGCTATTAAAGAAGCTAATAAAGAAGAAAATAATAGCTAAGAAGTATAACTAAGTTAATATATTATATCTATAGCCTCTATTAAGAGGATAAATTTCTTTATACTAGATACTAGTACTAATAAGTATATCCTTAATAATCTCTCTATTTTTAAAAACTTTTAAGATCTCCTTTAAGGATTAACTATAAACTATATAAGTAGAAAGGACTAAATTAGCTAAGCTATTAGTATAGCTAAAGTAGTTACTACTAAGCTAAGAGGTAAAAAAACTACTTTCTAACTATATAATACTTTTTATAAACCTTATAATATAGTATAAATTATTAGTATTAGTTTTCTTTAGAAGATAGATATCTATTTTAATAGTTTAGATAATACTTTAGTTTATAAAAATATATCTAAAATTATTACTAACTTTAAATAAGATATATAAATCCTTTAGTTTTAGATCTATCCTTCTAATTAAAGTAATAAATTTAGCTCTTTAAAGCTAGATTATTAAACTTTTTATACTTATCTAAAGTACTTATTTAGAGAAGTAACTATTACTATTATAAGAGATATTAATATAAATCTCTTTAGAATACCTCTTATAGGATATAAGTATTATATCTATTTTATAGTAAAGTTAATATAATAACTTAGTAATAAATAATAAGAACTACTAACTTAAGTTTTTTAAAAGCTTTAGATTAACTTCTTAGAACTAACGCTATAAAGTTTTAGAAGTATTACTTATAGCTTCTATATTATAGAAGCTTTTTTAACTTATAGATAGTTTTAAGTATTTAAATTAAAGAAAGATATAGCTATTTAGTTATAAAATTAGTTTCTAAAAAAGATTATAGTAATAAATAGTATTATTTACTTCTTTAAGGTAATTATAGATAATAATATAGCTCTTTTTAAAGTAATAGAACTTTTTACTTAAGAATAGGGTTTTTATTTAGAGATAGTAGTACTTTACTCTTATTAGTAGAATAAAGAAGTAAAAAGCTTTAGTAAAGCTATATAGTAAAAAGTATAAATAATATATATAGAAACTAGCTTTATTAAGTCTTTTTAACTTTAGTTAATAAAGATTTCTATAGAAGTTAGAAATCTACTATTTAATAGTAAAGGTAATATTAGCCTTTATAAGAAACTAGTAAATACTTTTAATATATCTCCTATTATAAGAAAACTATATATATACTACTTTTACTACTAAAGCTACTAAGTTTATATCTATATTTACTTAGATAGTTATCTATATATAAAAAAGTAGAAGATAAAGTTTAAAGCTAAATTTAGAAGATTTATAAGATATAATAGCTTCTATAGTAATATCTTCTATATTTTTATTAAAAGGACTAATAGTATTTAATAAACGAGGGATATAATATTTAAGGAAGATAAAAGAGAGCTTCTCTTAGTTAAATTTAATAACTTATAGCTAAGAGAAGAGGTTAAGCTAGAGACCTATAAGTATAAGAATAAACTACTTACTATAACTTATAAAACTAAAATTCAGCTTTATAGATACTACTAGTTATATATTAGCCTTACTAAATAAGAATAATAAGAGGAAGAAATAGGTAATTTATACCTAGAAGAAGCCTAAGAATTAGAAAGTAATAATAAATAAGAATAAGAAGATAAACCTCTTTAAGAATAAGAAGAAGTTAGTAGTAAGAAGGGTAGTTTATTAACCTTAGATCTAAAACTATATATACTAATATTAGATATTAATACTATAAATATATAGGTATAATTAATACTAGAAGAAGTTTCTTCTTTATAGTAAAATAATTAATATACTTTTCTAGAGTAATATTTTCTTACTACTCTTCTAAAGTAGAGATCTCCTACTACTCCTTAGTAATAATAATTACTAGCTAATACTTTATAATAATAAAGCTCTCTTAGTATTTTACTTTAAACTTCTCGTTTAATATAAAGAAAACTAAGGGGAAAATTAAGAGGTAGTAGTAGAGGTTTTATCTTTATAAGATTACTAAGAGTAATTACTTCTTTTTTTAGTTAAATAACTTAAATACTTAGAACCTAGGTGCTATATAATATAAAGAAGTTTAATAGGGAATTTAGTAAGATAGAGGTTATAGAGATTAACCTAATTAATAATAAAATAAACTAAGAACTAGTTATTTTTACCTTCTTAGTATCTAATTTATTATAAGTTTTTAGCTTAGAGATTTACTTACTTATAACTTTTAGGAAATAAGATATAATAGAAGAGGGACCTCTAAAGTTAGCTATCTTTTAATATTATAAAGACTTAGGTTAATAACTTATAAGAGATAGATTTGTTAGCAACGCCAGCCTATCGCAGCGTTAATTAAGCTAGGCGCGCCTTACGTGATTAGCAATTACGTAAGGCGCTAACCTCTGCGATTAACGCTATAATCGCAGCTACCGCCTCTAACGCAGTTAACCTCATCTATATCACTACTAACGTAGTTAATATAATATAATATTTACTACCTATAGTACCTTACTAGCTAGCTAGTCCTATAAGACTAACACTAATTAGTAGTTAACTTCATAGTTACTACTATATAATATATTAATTAACTATAGATTAGTAAAGCTCTAGAAGAAGTAGTCTTATTAATATTTATTTAGATCTATTCTACTTAGAAATGCTTAATCGATTAACTTACGCTACTAAAGTAGTTATAACTTTAAAAAAAATAGCTTATTTTACTTAAGTTACTCTAAACTTACCTTCCTCTAATTTCTAAGAAAAGTATATTAATATTAATATTACTAACGCTAATAGGATTAAGTAATATCTCCCTATAGTATTAATAATAATAAGATCGTAAAGATAGCCCTTATAGCTTCTAGTCCTATACTTAATAGAAGTAGTTATAATATAACCTAAGAAATAGTCTATTTCGCTTAGAACGCTCTTAGTAATCGCTCCTATTTCCTACTTAAAGAGTATCTATTACGCACCTAACCCTTAACGTTAATATTAACCTATTAACTTATAATTAATAGTAAAGTTAACTACCTACTTCACTCTTAACTACCTCGCTTAGTTTCTTACCTCCTTATAAATAGAGTTTTCACGCTATATAAATAGATAAGAGATTACCTTACTTTTAATAGTTTTTAACTACCTTCTTCTTCGTTAGGTTAATATTAATAATAAATAGCTACTTTAAACCTATTTAATAATAACTACCTATATATATAGTATATAGTATACTTTACTATAAGATTTTTCTATTATTTAACTACTAAACGCTAATTACTAACTACTAGCTATAAGAGAATTTTTCACTATCTTTTACTCTTAATAACTTATACTCTTTCTATAACGCTATTATACTATCCTCTCATTCTTAAGATTCTATTACTCTATAGATAATATTACTTACTAAGCCTACTTACCTGCTTAGATCCTTCTTAACTTTATACCTCTATCTTTATCTATTATTAAGCTACGTTAAGTTAAATAAAAGTAATAAAATAGTAAATTATCTACTAAATAAATAAGCTTTAGTTACTATAGTACTTAGTAAGCTCTTTATAACTATAGTATAATAATCCTTACCTATAGTTTAACTTAATACCTCGCTCTATTAAGAATATTAATACTTACTCTCTATACTTTTAATAACTTAGGTAACTTCTTAAATAACTATCGTTAAACCTCTTTAACTATATCTAAATTATCTACTATAAGTCCTCTAAGAAACCCTCTAAGTAACCTTTTAGCTTCCCTAGCCTTTCTAATACCTCTAGCTAATAACTACTCTATCCTTATCCTTATTAAAGTTTATAGTATAATTAACTATAGCGTTTAAAGTAAGCTTAGTAATATTAATATAAAATTAAATACTACTACTTAAAGATAAGTAGCCTTATACTTCTTATTTAATATAGAGTATTACTAACTTAATAACCTTACTAGTATTACTTTCTAAAGTTAAACCTTCACTAATTTTAAAGATATACTAGAGTCTACCTTTAACTACTATAATAAAGCTACTATAAAGGAATTTAGAGACTTCCTTATTATTAATAAGGTTTATATTATATAAAATAGTAAATCTATTACTTCTAATATTTATACTACTTTCTATAAAGACTTCTATTAGTAAACTAATAATAATATTAATAATAAAATAGCTAAGTTTCCCTCTCTTAAGAAAGCTATTAAGGATATTAACTTCTTTAATAATATTAAAGGTATTAAGCTAGAACTACTAGCTTCTTCTAGCTATACTCCCTTATATATAGCTCTATTTTTTAAGCTAGTCTAATATAGATTAAACCCTTCTAAGGCTTACTAATTAACTACTTTCGCCCTTCTAGAAAGCCTTAATATTAGTTTTAATAGAGGTAACATACTTAACCTTGCTATATTTAATTAACTATCTCCCTATTAACTTATAGATCTTATAAAATTATATAATAATAGTATATAATTTAGGGGTAATATATATAATATCTTTAACTTTAAGCTTCTCATCTTTAAGGATTATTATATTAAAGCTAGTATTAACTAGTTCTAAACCTTAGATACCTTCTCTATTATACTTAAAAGTAAAATACTTAATTACTACTATAATAAGCTCTATAGTAATAATATACCTATTAACCTTACTAGATTAGTTATTAAAGTTAAAGCCTACTTTAAAACTAAAAAGTTATATTAAGTATATCTCTCTAAGGAGTATAATACTACTTTTAACTATATAATCCTTAAGAACCTTAGTAAGATTAAGATAGAGTACTTTAAGATAGTTTTTAATAAACTTATTACTATCTAATATACCCTCTCTACTATCTACTACTCTAATAATACCCTCTATAACTAAGTTTTTAATACTTACTAAAGTATACTTAAATATAACTACGCTTTTATAAACCTTACTAAGGACTATAAAAGCATTACTAACTAGCTTTAATTATCTATTAGTATTATAATATAAAGCTAAGCTTATAAGTACTTTATAATAAATTTAGCTCCTATTAACAATTAGTACTAGATTAATCGTTAATATAATAGCTATAGTTATAACTCTTAATTTAGCTATCGCCTATATATACTTTATAGTTAACGTTACTTTTAACTTATACTTCTTAAATCTAAGAAGAAATACTATATTTATAGTAAAATAGGCTACTAGTTAATAAAGTACCTTACTAAAGATCGTTATAAGGCCTTTAACTACTTTAAGTAAATATATATTAATAAAGATACCTCTACCCCTACTTTTAATTACTTTTTAGTATAGTATAAGGGTATTAAAGGTATTAATAACCTTTTTATTAATAGCTATAATAAGGATATATTAAACTATTTTAGTACTCTTAATATTAATAACTCTAACGCTAAAGATAGCTAGTATAAGTTAGATAGCTTAGATAATAAAAATTAATAATTTCTCACTCCTTATTTCGCTAATATCACTTTTAATAGCTTTAAAGTTACTAACGCGTTAAGTAATAACGCTACTTTCTATACTATTACTAAGTAAGATCTATATACTATAGTTAAGCTTAAAGAATATACCTTATAGTTCTCTCTTAAAAAAAGATATAGATTAATAATCTTCTAAGGTATCCTACTTAATACTAATACCTTAAAATATTTAATAGTAAGCTAGCTTTAAGTCTTCACACTTTAACGATTAATATTAAACCTTAAAGTTAATACTATAAGAGTAGCTACTATTAGATTTAGCTTTAGTAACCCTATCTACTCCTTAAGATCTATTAAAGTCCTTATACTACTTAATCTTATTACTTTCTACGTTATACTAATAAATATACCCTTCTTATACTGCAACAGGGCAAGGGAGAAAACTCATCGGTCGTGCTAGGCACTCCACTCTAAGCGGAAAACCCCCTAAAAATGCCTAAACACTTATACCACGATTTTCTAGTTAACTACAAGAGATATAAAAATAAAAATATAAATATAAGCCTAACTAACTTATACTTTATCTATATTTTCTACTCTTTTTATATCTTAGATTATATAATCTCTTAGGAGAAAATAAGCTACTAAGAAGAAGTTTAGTAGTATTACCCCTATAGTATTCTCCCCTATCTTCGCTTTAAATAATTGAGGAGGTATAGTAAGGATTGAGAAGGAAAATAAAAGTAGGGTTAACTAAGGCTAGAAGAGCTTAAAAATACTTATTTTTAGTTAATTTTCAAAAGATAAAGATTAATAAATTTTTCCTATAAGCTAAACTAAAGAATCCTAAAAGCTCTTCTAAAAAGATAGTTACTAAAGTTATTAAAAAGAACGAAAAAAGTATAAAAATAAATATATTTCTTACTTATCTCCTTAGTCTTTTTTATTATAGGCTAACTAAGCCTCTATTTACTTATATAAGCTATTTCCTCCTATAATAACGCCTAACGCCTATAAAAACGCCTACTTAACCCCCTTACTTTCTAGTTAAAATTGCTAAAAAATTCTAAGATCTCTACCCCCTTCTATATATCCCCTAAGTCTTTTATATGCTAAAGAAAGGAAGATTTAACTAGCTTTACTTTATATATATAAAGTTACGCCTAGCTCTTAAGGCTTTTAAGCTATTAGCTTTATTTTAAGCTAAGTTTTTAGCTATCTCTCGCTCTATATAAATAGTATCTTTATCTTCTTCTTATAGCTCTTTAGTATATTATATACTAGGTAGTAAGTATCCTTTTAGTATAGTTAGAGGTAAATAAAAGTTTTAAAGCTTTATTTTCTAAGTAATATCCTTAATTAAGTTATTTTATACTAGAAGGAAGTTATCTAAGGTATAGTTACTTAGTTTAGTAGTATTTTTAGGTAAGTTAAGTTTTAGTTCTTATCTTTTAGCCTTTACTTAGTATATACTTCTTTAAAGATTTTCTATTTTAACCTATTAATTCTACTCTTTTCTAGTACTTTTAATAAAGTAGTTTCTCTTTCTAATATTATCTTAGTAAGTTAAAAGGTTTAGATCTCTATTTCTAATAAGGTTATTTAGGTTATAGGTATTTAAGGGGGTAATTAGGTCTTCTTTAGTAATCTAGATTAAATCCTAAGTAACTAAAGATTGATTAGGATAAGCTAAGTATAACCCTTTAACTTTTTCTTTAGCTTAGTTTATATTAGTAGATCTTTAACTTCTACTGTTTCTAGCTATAGTATCTATAGTGTTTACCTACTTATTAAAGGATTAGTTAGGTTTAAGTTAAAGCTTCTTAATGTTATTACCTCCTTATAGTCTAAATTTATTAATAATAAGCTAGACCTAGTAGTTAAGAAGGAGTTTATAGTAGTTATCTCCTATAATCTGCTTCTTAGCTATATATTATAACTAAGTTATCTCTAAGCTATAGTTTCCTTTATAAAGTATATAATAAGTAAAATTAGCATTATAGAGGCTATATTTCTAAAAGTTATTTAATAATTTAAGTTAGAAGTTTAAGATAATAAAGATAGTATAATTAATAAGGTCTTATATCTCTACTAGTACCTTATAGATTTTATACTAATTTCTAATGAGTTTTACTATATCTTAGAAAATAGCTTAGGAATAGCTTAGGATGTTAGAAGTAGATCTAAGGTCTTAAGTAAGGTCTAAATAGAGATATAAGCTACTTCTCTAGTTAATAATTATAATTAAAGACTAACTACTTGCTTTATAAGTCTTAATAAAAATAATAAAATCTCTCTCTTCTAAGTAGTCTTATTCTTTCTTATAAGCTTTTATTATACTATCTCTAGTCTAAGGAGTAAGTACTATATAGATCTTTGTATATCTTTCCTTATTAATATCTCTAATAGTAAGTTTATAAGCTAACTTAATATACTTAGCTTTAAGAAAGTTATATCTCTAAAAGAATCCTAAAAAGTTATAGAGATTAGGAAGGTATCTTTCCTAAGTTTCTTAACCTTATTTATACTACTAGTAATTACTACTAGTCTTCCTAAATCTATTACCCTATCGCTTAATTAATATTATATTTGTAGTATCTCTACTTCTATGTATCTATCTAGGTGTAAAGTAGTCTCTAATAACTTCTAGCTTTAGTATATTTAAGGAGTTCTATAGATTAATTAGGGCTTTAATAGGCTTAATTATATTAAATATAATATTAAGGAGACTATTCTTAGGATAAATAGGAAAGATATAGTAGCTCTCTTTAATTATTAAGTTAACTATATTAGGAACGTCTAGATCTAAGTAGTAATCTAGGGTAGGAAGGTCTCCTCTTTCTAAAGGTTCTAATATATCTCTAACCTATTTAGTCTTTTAGTACTTAACTAACTAATCTTTATAAAAGAAGTAGATATAAATTAGAAAGTCCTTATAGAGCTCTTTAATATTATTTATATCCTAGATACTCTTCTAAAGCTTATAGATAATAGGAGAGCGAGAGGGGCTTAAAAGAGGGGAGGAGGTAGTAGATATCTTAGTATTTTTAATTATTATAGAAAAGAAGTAGATATCTAGACGGTTATAAAGTAGGCTAAATAGTTTTACGTTATAATCTATTTAAGCTATAGTAATAAAATATCTTAAGAAGAAGGAAAGAGTTAAGAAAGTAAGTCTAAGATAAGTAAGGAGGTATTAATTATAATACTAGTAGTTTTTATTAAGAGTTAGTAAAAATAAGTAGGAAGAGAAAAGGTATAATTTTTAAAGTATATAAGTAATAATTAGGCTTAGTTAAAGTATTATAATTAAATATAAAAATATTTATTAAAGAAAAGTTATTATTATATATAAATATATAAAGTTATTTAGTAGAGGGTTAATAGTTTAAAGGGCCCCCTTTTATAGATATTATTAAGGTGAATTTAGCGCTAGTAGTTAATATTCCTTCTAAAGGTATGATTTTTAAATAAAGAAGGAGCTAGTTAAGCTTATAAAGTTATTTTCTAAAGGTGAGAATTATATAAGTAATTAAGGTAGTTAATAGGTTTTTAAAGGTGAGATTTATACTTTAAAGGGGTAGTAGGTATAAGGGAAGGAAAGTAATATATATAATTTAATACTTATTAAGGGGTTAAATATAGTTACTAGGAGCTTAGTTAGGCTTATAATAATATATTTTTAAAGAAGGAGATTAATATAGTTATAGAAGAGTTAAAGTTTTCTAAGATTTATTTATAAGATACTTAAAGCTATAAGCCTCTTTTTATAGATAGCAGCGCTTTAATCTATATGTTTACTTCGCTCTTACCTCTAATACTTAAATAAATATATTCTTTTTAGATTAGTTAATCTTAGATTTATAGTGAAAGGTCCTTTAAGTCGTCCATTTTTATCCTATTAATAGATTACTATAGTAAATAAGCTTTTTAATTATTATAGCTACTATTTTAGTATTAACCACCCCTCTTTTTAGATATAAAAGGGCGTGTTTCTTCTACCTAACTAGATCTTTTCTTTCTTCCTCTTAATATATTAACTTTTATATTTCCTAGCCTAACTAGCCCTTTATAATAATAGTTAAACCTTCCTAAGTTATATAATATATATATCATAAACGTTAAAATTAACCCTAGCTACTCTTATACTACTAGCTAGAATACTTTATATAAGCCCTTTCCTTTTTCCCCTATTCCTATTACTACTATTAATAAGCTAGGCAAAGATAGTAAGTTCTACTTATATTAAACTATTATGCTTACCTCAGTTATAATAAGTTAATCTTAGCCCTAATTAAGTTAACTACTAACTTATTTATAAACTTCTCTTTCTCTCTTATAAGCTCTAATTAAAAGTCCTATTAGCTTAATCTAATACTAGCTTAGATTTATAGATAAGCTTAACGTTAAAGATTACACTAAAGCTATAATAAAGCAGTTTTAAGAGTTACTTCTAAAGTTTTCTACTATATATATA
>JAKMXC010000858.1:0-18577 GCA_025328345.1 Colletotrichum sp. SAR11_59
CTCCACAGCGTCCCAACAACCGCCTCATCCCTTCCCCTAACCTCCTTGAACAACCTACACGGCACAAACCCCTCCTCGTCCCCCTCCGTCAACACGACCCCGTTCTCGCTCACCCACCACTTCATCCCCTCCGCCAGCGCCGCCTCCACGTTCACATACACAAGCACCTCCGCGTCCCGCCTCATCCCCGACACCACCCCCTTCTCGTCCGTCGGCAGGCCCGTCGCGAAGTGCACGTGGTTCCGCCCCATCCGCCGCAGCCCGCCCGACTCCTCAATCTGCCGCCAGAACGCAAAGTACGTCCCGTGCACAACCACCTCGGGCACGTTCCCGCTCTCCGCCGTGATGGGCGTCAGCAGCGCCGCCGAGTCGAGCTTGATGCTGTGCCCCTGGTTCGCGCGGATGAGCCAGTGCGCCGGGTCCGTCGAAGCCTCGTCCAGCGCCGGGTTCGTCGCCTCGTTCGGCTTGAGCGCGAAACGCTGCTTGTCCGACGTCGATACCGCCGCCTTGATGTCCTCGAACGTGACCTTTAACGACTTGACCGGGCCGTAGGCGAGCTTCATGCACCCTGCGTCAGCGTCTCCCTGAATTTTCATCTGCCTCCGTCAAAATGAACTCACCACCTTGTCCAAGGGAGCCCAGCCGCCCTCCTCGAGCTTGATCCCCGCGTTCTCCGCCTGGTGCCGCAAGAGCTTCGAAAGGGCCTTGGATACGAGGACCTCTCTGTTCTGTCCGCCGCCGCCGCCGCCTCCTCCTCCACGGCCGCCCTTACGTCCTCCCCTACGGCCCTGCTGTGCCCTGTCTTCAACCGCGGCCGCGGCCGTCTCGTCAAATCCGTCAGCCATGTTTCCAAATACTTGCCTTGGTGAAGCGGTTGCTGGTTTCGATGTAATTCGTTGGTCAGTGTGAGCGGGCGCAAACGTCGTTGCTGTCTCCCGTCGCCGCCTTGTTTGGGTGGCGAAATCCTCAGAAAAGAAAACTCGAGGCGCTACTGTGATACGTCTCAAATATAACGAATCAGTCTTCTTGAGAAAACTCGAGACCAAACTTTTCATGGAGATTTACCCAGATACACTGCAAGACCGGGGTGTAACGTTGAGATGAAGTCGGGAGAGGAGGGGTGCGGTTCAAAGGCCCGCTGAAAAAACTCATCGGGCAGTGACTGACACTGACTGGCTCAACCCTCCTGCCTGGCTCACTTCAAGCCTCACCCGTCGCCGGTGACTCAAACCTGTCAAACGACAACCAACCAACACGAGTTCGGAGAATTAAAAAGCTAATCATTCGTTTTCCTTCGTCGCACGGATCCAAGTTGAGATCTTGGAATCTGGAGACAAAACGACATGTACCTCTCACAATGCAACTGACAGCGGCTCGTCGCGGTTAACAGAACTCAATTAACAAGCACATCCGAGTCTCACGACTCAACATTGCTGGAAGAATATCAAGACATACATTAACTTTTAGCTGCTCTACCCCTTCCCAAAACACCTGACTCAGAATGATATCAACGTCTGCCTAGGTCAAAACGCTAGCCAGAGTCACAAATCAAGAGACTGTTTTTGACCAATGCCGGAGCCTTGAGGCTCCCATCCATAACGTTTTGTTTCCCGTATGGGTTGCTCGATATACAAATGCCCCGACCTTCCCAAGAAGTCGGCAAGTCCAACAACAATCAACCGGCCGTCTGTCGTGGTTGTCATACAAGTACAAAGTGACGATTGCCGAGCCCATGCGGTATAACCTATGCCAAACAAGACTGACGCCAGCTTAAAACAAAAAGATCTAATGGTACATTCATCCATCCGTGTGGGTGTCATTCGTCAAGCGTTATCGATAGCTGCCCGCCTGAGCAGCAGTCGATGTATTCGTAATCGTGCTGTCGCGGTTGGTTCTGCGGTTGATGCTGCTTGCCCTGTTCAACAAGGACGTGTGGCTGAGTGAAAAATGACGCGGTTGCGGGATAGTCGGCTGTGCGCGCTCTTCAGGCTTCTCAGCTGAGCTAGGGACTTCCCGTTCTGGAGTTCTCTCCAGATAGCGACGTGTGGCGAGAGATGGCGTAGAGGGTGCGACCAGGCGGGAGGTGATGGCGGATGCGCCGAATCGCCGGCGGGGGAGAGCGGAGGAGGCAGGCGACGACACTTCGTTTGCTGCCGTGTTGGGGTGGTAGGTGTGGGATACGGATCGGCCGGGTGTTTGGAGTTCGGTGTTTGCCCGTGACGGGGCGCGGAAGCGCGGCGATTCATCGTCATCATGGTTCTCGCCAATCGTTCCTCGGCGTGTACGGAGAAGCGACGTCTGGCGGCCGCTTTCCTGGCGAGGTTCTTGGCGGACAAGCGCACGCGAGTCCTCGGGCTCTTCGGTGCCGGCGCGTCTCGTCCTCAGCAGCAGCGAAGACCGTCGTCCATCTTCGGGTTCCTCTGACGCGCCCCGACGAGCTCGGCCAATGAACAAGGACGATTTGCGGTGCGCGGTCTTCTCTCCCGGCGTGGAGGGAATAGTGCCAGGCGGCAGGGCAAATCTTGGGCTCTGAAGAGCACTGGTGTTGAGCATTGTGTTGCGTCTTTCCTCGTACTTGGACAAAGCCCTAGGACTGGTGATAACCGCACTGGGTTTCGGCAAGGTCTGCTGCTCTGGTACGGTTGGACGTTGTTGGGCAGTCGCTCCTGATGCCGCAGAAGATCCGGTTCCCCCCGTGAACGATTTATCAATAGTTGGTGTAGAAGGAGTCGTCGTCTCCTTTGGTGTCGGTACCGTCAGTTGGAGGGTCTTTTCACGCGCGCTTTCCTCGCTCAAGGCCAGGACGAGCTCCGTCAAACTCCGGCAGATACTATCCGCCTTGCGTCGCAGTTGGCGATCCGTCAGGTTGGTACCCACGCCGATCGTGCTTGCTCCACTGGAAATAGGTCCAGGCTGGCCTGCCGTACCCATCATATTGGCGAGCGCCAGTGCTTCAGTGGCAGCCGTCTCAAGCGCTCGTGCTACCTCATCACTGAGGAATGGCTTCGACTTGTTAACAGCGGAGAGCAAAATCGGCTGGTGAGCCTCGCGCTGCGATGATGTAATGCTAATAGCGTCCGACTTGGGGTGGTTGCTGCCGGACGTTCTCTTGGGCGACGTGGACATCGTAGTGTTGGTAGCGGTTGGGGGTCGCTCGTCGGAAGCACGCGACATCGCGGCACCTGAAGTCTTTGGCAACTTGCCCGTCAATTCCAAACGGTGAATTCTCGACTTGAGATCGTCCAGCTCATCCCATACTGTCGAAGGTGCGGTTGTAGATGCGGTCGCCGTCGACTCGGTTCCCTCCACTCCGTTTGCAGCCTCTTGCTGGTGGGTTTCCGTACGCGGTGTCTCCATCTTCGGCACTAATGGCGATGAGTTGTACGTGCGTGCCTGGCCAAAGGACAAGTTGGACTGCCTGTATGCGGAACTGCGAGCAGCATATCCTGCGTTGCTGTCGGTCAAGGAAGGCCGCCTGCGCGCGTATTGTGAGGGCGAGTACGGTGATGATTCCGGTGTGTCCACGCCCTGGAAGGTGAATGAGCGAGGTGTGTTGGCGGCGGAGACGGTTGAGCGCGTGGCAGAGTGGAAGGTCTTGGAGCGGCCCAAGTCCTCGGCTGGGTGCACTGATGAGGGGCGGTCTCGAGTCAATCCGGGGCGGTACGCCAGCGCGCGAGCCATGGGTTCTGCGGCGCTCTCGTCTTCTGACTGCTGTCGTGCGCGCTTCTTTGATGTCTCCTGCTGGTCAGAGAGACGACGGCTGATTTGAGGCGGGGAGGTTGGGTGATAAGACAATGGGACGGCTGCCGAGAGTGGCCGGCGATGGGAGAATCTAGTGACACGGGCCTGTTTGTCATTGTCAGTCAGGTCACGGTTGTCCATGGTAAAACTCTATGCTCGCAAGCAGAACGCCACGGCGAGCGTCGCCGGAACCTGAGTGAAATGAAGTCGCGCTAACGACGGTGACTAGGCGATTCAGATGGGCTAGGCTTTGGCAAAGCGGGCAAAGGTAGCGAGAGCGGGATGATCAACCAAAAATATGGAGAGACGGGTTGATAACACGGCGAACAGACATATCCGTCAGAGGGCACGGGCGTCCGACTGGCGCTGAAGGGGATCCCGAAACAACAACGCAGACATGGAGAGGACTAAAACTTACTATGGCACTTGACTCTTCGGCTGGCGCAACATCACCCGAGCCGCGACGTGTTGGCTCCTGTCTCGCGATTTTCATAAAGACGTCACCGGTCGTGTCGTCGGCATCGGCCTGGCTAGCTGAGTGCGGTGGTGTCATTCTGCGGAAGTCATCATCGATTCTGCCCTCGAGGGCGCGTAAAGTTCGGTCGCGTTGGTTCGAGTCGGCGAATTCGTCGCCAAAGTCGAAGGAGCGCATGGTGGAAGTGCTGCTGTCGAGTCCCAGACTCCGACGAGACCCTGATGATCGAAAGGAGCGGATGGGAGCGACGCGAACGGAAGTGGTGGGAGTACTGTTGGAGGGGGCTTTGAAGGAGACGGGTGGTCGCGACGTTACGGATTGGCGTCGCTCATCTGTCGGGCTCGTTTGCTGCAATGTTTTGGGGAGCAGCAATTCGCGCTGGCCGTGGGACCTGTCTTTTGTTTGTCCGTCGGCAGGAGAAAGCACCTCGTCGCTTGCGTCGGAGGGATGCGGGTGATGGGTGTCTAGTGGCGATATCGCTGTATCGATAACATCTGAGTCGCGAGATCGAGAAGTAACCGTCCTGCGGATGTGCAACCTAGTAGGGCCAGAAGTCTTTGACTCTGCGACGCCGACGTTTGAAGCCTGGACGATGACGGGACCGTCGGGAAACGATGCAGGGCGCCGAGGGGAGATGGCTGGGGATGCGGGAGTGGAATGCGAGGCGGTCTGAAATGTTGATGCTCGCAGTCGCGGACTCAATTTTGGCGGCGGCTCGGGCAACTCGTCGATGGGGCTCGAAATTCTGGGTGAAAGTTGGCGGTAAGAAGGGCGACGATCGTGGACAAGTCGCAGTGAGGTCGGACGGGTGATTTGGCGAGGGCTGGTGGTGGTGTCGGGCGAGTTGTGGTTGAGGTGTGGCTGCTCTGACGTTGTTGTTACGGTTGTCGGGGTTGTGGTGGTGGTCGCGGTTGTGGTTGTGGTTGGGTTGGCGCTGGCAGTGTCAATGGCAGTGGCAGCAGTGAGGCCGATGCCAATGTCAGTTACGGCAGCAGTGTCAGTAACCGTGGCAGTGGCGGAGTGGTTTTCGTCGGTAGCCGATTTAGGCGACACAGGCGAGGGCGGGATGTGCTGCAGTAGTGAGGGGAGCACCAGGCGTGGGGATTGGTTCTTGAAATCGGCGAATCGAAAGGCCGGCAGCTTGGAGGAATTGTGGCTCTGGCGATGCGCGTGGTAGGGCAGGTTGACGTTGGGGTTGGGCGACTCGGCCGGGGAGTTTGTCGTGTCTGAAAGAGAATGGAAGACAATGCTCTGCGAAGACAGCGAGGAAGAAGGGGACGCGGACGCGGACGCGCATGCGGATGCTGAAGCAGAAGAAGACAATGTGGGATTCAATGTCGGGGCCTGGCCCGCAGCTTCGAAACCAGCCGTAGCCATGTTCGCGTCGCTGGGAGTCCGCTTTCGTTCGCTTCTGGGTGCTGCTGCTGCGCGTCTTACCAGGGCTTGTGTTTTTTTTTTTTTCTTCCCTTCCTGGTCGTCTCTTTTTTCCCGGGTTTGCGCGCGCTGGGTGTGCTGCGTGCTGTGCTTTGCTTTGCTGGGTGTGCTGGCAAGGTCCCAAGGTCCTCTCTCTCTCTGCAAGCCTGCAGGGCAAGGTGCTGGGTTGCCGGGTGCTGTGCTGGGGGTGACCCTTTTCGCTGTCTGTCTCTGACCAACCCCAGTTCACCACCTACTGTCGAGGCCTGTAGAAGTGGACGGGAATCCACCCGGCGAAAGCTAGGTCAATTTCTGGCTCGACGGTCGCTGAGTGGTGCGTGCGTTTGCGCCTGTTCCGTCCCGTCGCTGGTAACACCGTTATCGTTATTATTTTTCCAGCCAGGGTTGTTGCTTTTTTTTTTCTTTCTGAATCCTGGGATGAGGTGCTGTCGATTTTTGATTCGGGCTATCGTTTCTTTTGTTTCCGAGGGAAAGCAGACAACTGAGTCTCCCGAATCTCGCAACGGTCTCGCTCCGATCCGTTCCTGTTGGAGGTCTCCCGTTTTCTCTCCTGAGTGCTGCAGAGTCCGCGACTGGTGTGAGTCGATGCTTTCGTGAATTAGGAATTAGCAATTGTGTGAGACACGGTTCGTCCGTCTGGGTTGTCCATGAAGAGAGTCGCCGGCAAGTCTGTATGTGCGTGTGTGACAGTTCGTCTGGTCCGAGGAAGGGGATTCACTGGCCGTCCTGTATGTTCGGGTGAGGCGCATGTGTGTGCGGCAGAGTGCGGTGTTGGTGTGTGCGTGTGTTAGGTATTAGTGACACAAGGTCTTTGGTAGTAATCGTGGCTGCAGGTCGGCGGGATGCGGACGTATAAGAAGTCGTGGGAGGTCGAATCGAAGAATTCCAAGGAGGGGACGAGGACGCCGGCGCTCTAGGTGTAAAGTGTACGGTGGATGCGAGAGAGAGAGAGATGGAAGTAATGGAGGAGGAGAAAGAGTGGGAGGAAATAGAAGAGGTAGAGAGCGTGCGGGAGCGTTTGATTAGTATTAGAAATGAGAAGGAGTGTGTCGTCAACAAATGCGGGAGAGAGCGAGGGGGGCGCGAGCAACAGAAGACTTCCTCGTCGGGTGAGGTGTGTGTCTGATCTGAAGTGCCTCAAAAGGTAAAGTCTGGTCCAACCAGTCGATCGGATCCAGCTTAAAGAAAAGAGAGTCGCCGTCGACTTGGGGCAAGACAAGACGGCACTGGACGGGAAGGGGCAGGATGGGACAGAGCTAAAAAGTAAATGCAAAAGCAAAAGACGAAAGTATCCATCGATGGATGGTGGAGGATGGGATTCGCGAGCGAGTGCGTGGTGTGTCCTCAGGACCTCAGGACCTCGGGTCTTTCTCCGGGACCTCAGGACTCAGGTCAGTCAGTCAGGATTTGCACTCGTCGGCCACCGCAATTGCCTTTCCTTCCATGCCTGCCTGTTGGGAAGAAACGGAGCTCTTTCTCTCGTTGCTGCCGGATACTGGAGCTCTGCTGGAGCTTCCATGTCTCCCGCATGTCATGACAAGCCTTACTTGGGTATTAGGTAGTAAGTAGGGCAGCTTGGGCCCTTTTTCAGACATGTCTTTCTCATCACCACTTACACCCGATGGATGCTCCCCATCACCACCATCGTCTGACGACACTCCCCTCGTCTCAAACAGTTCACGGCTCTGCTTCTATCTTCCACACGAGGACTCTTCCACTGCGTGCATGTATCCGCAAGGACACCATCACCATCCCAGTCCTCTTCTCCTCTCCTGCACCGCTGCTGTACATGCAAGCCGCACGGCACATTTCACATTTCACATTCACATCACCGCTTCCTGGTCAAGCCCTGGCTCCTCGCCGCCGCCCATGTGGTCCAGCAGTGGCTCTAGCCAGTCCCTTCCAGCCAGCTAGAGCTGCCCAAGCATCATTGACACCCACAAACGAACCACAGCGGACCACCCGTTGAACGCCAACAAATGCGTCGTGGATACCTACCTACTGCGTAGGTGCTGCGGGCCGTAGGCGCGCCTGCCACCGTGACCGCAAACATCCAATCTTGAACAGCGCTCGTCATTGACTGGAGCCCCGGATCCCAGAGGCCCAACCTCAGTATTCCCTACCAGCAGCACACCGCCTTCGCTCTGCCCTATCAAAGACCACCTCGCTTCTCTGCTTTTACGCATCCCGAGCCATATCAGATGGCTCTTTCCACCACTCACTGATACCCAAATCCTTCAGGCCACCATCGAGATTGTTCTCATGAGCAACAACAACATTGGCTCCCGCCAGATATCGCGCTGCCCAGGAGCTATCCAGTCAGCTCTTGCAGCACTTGGCAACAGCAGCAAGAAAGCTTGCGTTGGGCTTCGCCTTCGTCTACTTCCTCCAGACAGCACCGGAGTCTCCACCGTCGAGAAAGCAAAAAGGCCACTGGCCAGGCGGTTTGGTGGGGAATCTGCAGGGAAGTCCAGCACCTTAATCTGGACAAATGAGCTGCGAGGCCAGGGATGCACGGCTCTCGGGCAATACGCCTTCAGGGGTCCTACGAACCATTTGCAGCTAGACTGCTAGACGACTCGAGGAGGCTGGTTCGTCCAGCAGGAATAGGGGATGGCCTTGCCTACAAGTCCAGAGCCAAACGCCGCCTTCGCCCAAACCACCGCCGTTAGTCGCCTTAGTCTCGCCCCGGATCCAGCTCCTAGGGGACACCAACGAGGTCACAGGCTTCGCACGCGTGCCTGTCTCAAACATGGAACATCGCTGCCGCGGGAGGCTTCTTGCAGGAACACCACAAACGTGACGACTCACTTGGACTCACAAGTCAACAGCCAACGACTACCACATCGACACATACGTCGTCCAGACCTTGTCGACGAGACGCTTTGCCGCTTCCATTGGCGCAAATTTGCACAAATAGGGGCTGGGCTGGGAATAGTACAATACGGCGGCGATCCTCGACCTCGACTCGCATCCGCCCCAGCCTCAAATCCACGCAGAGACTTCAGATGTGATATTATCGCTCCATCCACGGACGGGTCCCTCTCGTCTCCCACATAGCAGCCCGCTGCCCCTTTACGCCGTCGCCGTTGAGTCGGTGCGCTTGCTCACGTCGTGGGGGCAGGCCGTAAGCAGCCTACCAATCGGCTGACAGCTGCCTGCCAAACTGCTCGTGTCCAGTGTGAGCCCGGTGCCAGCTAATAAACCGTCCGGCTGCTGTACGAATGACGGAACGAGGCTCGAGCTCTTCTCCTCAGAACCCACCCTTGCCGGTGCTGGGACTCGAGTCCCAATTCTGCAGCTTTCAGCAACCTGAAGTTGATAGTGGACCGACCACCTTGCTCAGGATGGTGCAGCCTGGCGTTGTGGAATGCAGCCACCCATAAATGCACTTGCAAGGGGTCTGCAGGTCATCGTGAGATTTCTAGATTTCCGGCATGCAAGACAGCTAAGACAACCACCTCTCTGTTATCCACGACGCCGCTTTCACTCAGAACGCCTTTCCAGTTGTTTCCCTCAACTGAAAATCGAAGCGTTGTCAACTTCCCTGCCGATATCCTCGCTTTCATTATGGGATGGAGCCACTAGTCGTGCCGATCGCCCTCAAACTGGGGGCTCAAAGGACTAGGATCGTTCAGCAAAACATCGCTGGCAACGGCGCAAAATCCCCCGGTCAGATACGGCGCGAGAGGCAAACCCACGACACCCACAGAAACATTAAACAAATACGCCTCTATCTCCAAGTCTCGAAAGTAAGTTGAACGAAACGCTAGAAAACTGTTCTAGATCCCCTCTGTGCTGCAACTTGCGACCTCAACGTTACTAGTTAGCCAACCACACCAAACACAAGTTCTTGCTCGTGCGACACTTGGCCGAAGTGTGTCGTTGCTTTACCTAGAGACTTCTACCTTTGGATGCTATCTTATGTGGGTGACACCGGAGTCATTATCCAACACGCAACATCGAATGACTCCTCAAGTTCATAGCGCCAGGGATGACAGCGGCAAGCGTAGCCAGCCTTCGTTCTGTGCGCGTTCCTCCTCCCGAGTCCGCAGGATTTCCCCGGCAGGGATCGCGGGGACCTGACACGTCCCGAGTGCGCCCTACTCATTGCTTGAGTCTCTGTTGCTGTCGTCTCCAAGACAAAGGCAATCACTGTCTCCACGCAGAGATCTACATCTGCGACAGTGATCAGATGGCGCGAAAACAATCGTGTCGATGGCTCGGGCTATTTTCCGCACTAACAAGTCAAGATGGTGTTCTACCCCTTTCTCATGCTTCATGGTGCAACTTCATCATCTCGGGCAAAACACATGGCGCACGGATGATTTCATCTTCCGTAGCTCCCGAGGATCGCTCCAGGAAGAACACGGTTTTGGTCTTTCAGCGCAGCCTGCTCCTTCGGTCTCTGGGCATATCAAACTTCTGACGAAAGTACACGACAGACGGGATGTGGAGTCGGCCGGTTGGCCATAATCCCAATTCCCTCATCTGAACAGGGGCTCCTGCAACCGCACGGCCTTGGAATCCTGACTGACCTGCCTCAGCTCATTCTCAGTCAGCAACTGGATTGCCTGTTTGGCATTCCTTCAGCCACACTTGGTGGCCCTGTGATACATTCTGATCAAGGGCTGTTGGGGCCATGTCGCAACGATCTGGGTCGGCTGTCAGGTCAGTCGGAGACCGGGACTTCAATGAGCACGCAATGGCCCAAACAAGGTATCGAGTCCATCGGCAACGTTTCCGAGAAACAGAGCCCCCATCTATATCGCTATCAATATACGTCAAGCCAGTCTTTTCCGCGTACCGAAAAGAGCCTTTCTCTGGCTGACGTCCGCAAACTATCGACAGTCAAAACGAAACATTCTCAGGGTCTCGGTTGACTTGATCGCAATTCTGAATCGCCGTTTACTGGTCGCACGGTTCGGACGAACACAAGACGGGCCTCTCGTAGCCGTCGGTTCGCATCACTTTGCAAAAACCCAGCCAGATAAATCCTGTTTCTGTCAAGCGTACCCAGGCTCTGCTCGGGCTCACGATGCCCGCCTTCGACGAGCAGGCGCGCCGATAGTCCCAACGACCCAGCATGGCATCTCATTGTCCGAGGGCGTTAAGAATCGCCATGCTTCGGTGACGAAAATAGATTGTGACACCCTCACGCAACTTCTTGGTTGCCCTATTCGGAAAAGGGAGCCAGTCAGCGAGCTGTCACGGGCGTTGAGTAACATCTGAAGTAAGTTCAGTCGGAAGCTTTGTTCTGGAACTTATCCGGGTATCACATCAGACTGCGTGGGTTCCCGGCCGTCAATCGCCCCGTGATTCCTCCGGCTAACCTTATTAAGCTAACGGCTGTCGGCACGCCAATACCTCGGAAACCAAACTCTCTTGTGATCTTTGCTCTCCGTTGAGAAGATGCCGGAATTGGCAGGGTCGTCTGGCTTCTAGCCGCCGTGGCAACCGAGACTCTCGGTCTCTGGGGCATTCCTGTGAAACATTCCTGAATTAAGCGTAAATGGACTCGCGAGATCTGGGCGAAGTATGTCACTGCTATTCATTCCTTGGCTCTGTAAATCCGGGCGATAGGCTGGCGAGCTGAGCTTGGCAGTGTTTTTGTTTCATCGAGATGTGTCGGCGCAAGTCAGATGTCTCGGAGCAGGTCTTGTTGCACATGTGCTGCCAAGTAAGGTGGGCGGTTGCTGAAAATACCAGACTTTGCGACAACGAGCTTGGCTGTCGTGGCAACGTTGATCAGAGGTAAGCATGCTTCAAGCAGCGTCTTGGCAGCTGGAAAGAAACCTTTCAGCTCGCCTCAGCTTGAGCATCATTTTTTGCGATGAATTTTTTCTCAACACGGCTGTGCTTGGCAAAGTCTAGGGTGCCGAGGTACTACTCCAGATGCTCAATATCCAGACGAAAGTTCTGATAAGTCTGAGTGTTCATCTTCTCCCATGTGCTACATGATCAGAAGGTGGCATGCCCAGAGTGTTGATGAAATTTGCCAGAGATGATAACGTGTGGGATGTATGTTGCTCAAAATGATGGTTGTGGGGTGGAAACTATGGTTGATGATGCAGCTCATACAACCAGTTGCATTCATGTCCAAGAACCAGAGTGCTTGAGCAGCAGTAGGTATAAATGGCGCAATCATAGAGCATGATCTTGATGTTCAACAATGATCATCCAATCGGGTGTGTTGGATGTTCTCCAAATCTCTGGGAAATGAGCGCGCCTCCGTATGGTCACACATCCCCCTTCAGAGGTGTTGTTCACTGTCTAGACTGCATGGGACATCACATTGTTTCCTTTGTCCCGCGTTGCTGTCTCCTTTTATTATTTACCTTGTAGGGTGTATAAACCAGAGACGCGTTCACAATCAACCAATGGGTTAGGTGATTATTGATGCTTGGTGTGGATAATGTGTGTTGAGTGAATGTCTTCATTAACTTGTCTCCTTGACCATCATTGCATTATAAGTTCTAGATAATTTAGCTGAAAATACTACCCACATTTATATGTTTAGATACTCTGTATGTTTCCTGAACTTCATTGTCTTCTTCTCCTCCCTTAGTAGTCAGCGGTTGTGTGTCTGGTTTCCTGTGATGGCACCCGAGGGCAACCGTTCATGGCGACGCTTCGGCTTTAGCTCCCGAGGAAAAGGATTCAGAGCAGCCCTCAGGACGACAGCCTCCAAGGGGACCTCCGTCTTATAACTTAAGGCTGCGATGCGTCAATATAAAACACTCTTGGGGTGGAAGTCTCAAATACCAGAGCAAGCCGAATGGTTGTGCTACCAAATTGTTGTGGCCAGCTTGGTGTCATCCAATGATATCAAGTCACCCGTGCCCAGAGCGCTGTCCAACAAAGACGAAAACGCGTCTTGCATTATTAACCTGGCGTTCTCCCTTGGTTTCGCTATCTCTGACGTATTTGGATGTGATACATATCTAGGATATTGGATTTGCTGGTCCTTCCGAGATCACAGCCTTCAGTAACTCATAACGCGAAGTTCCTTGTCGTTCTATAAGACACAATCAGGAAAGCGGCCTTAATTTTGTTCCCTCCTTGATCCGAGGTTGTTTCGGAGAAGAAGCCGCAATTTTATACTGAGACTGCCGGATGTACGCGCATTCGACCATATCCTAAGATCGATGTCGTAGGGATGGGGATATGAGGCCACTGCTTGAGACATAAAAGACAACTCCGTAGTTTCTCCCCATTGTTTTCCCCACGACCAAGAAATTGTCCGCTTTGCTATATGATGCATTGAAGTATCAACAGCACCCCAATGTATAAATCCCCGCGGCTTAAATCGTTGGAAAATGTGACCCGCCATGAGCCCTGCCCAATGCCATCCGGCATTATCGCCGCCTTCAGTTTATTCGACGAGGCATTCTAGTATACGTAAGATTCGTTAGTTTTGCGTTCTGGAATTGAACGCCTGCAAAAGACTTGGAAGCCCATATGATTGTGGTGTGTTCCAGAAGAAACGCTTTCGGGGCGCCACTCTTCCATTTTATAAATAGAAGCAACGTTCACTCCATCAGGAAGACAGATGAGAACATGACGCAAAAGAGATAAGTCACGTTTTCGCTAGAAATGGTCTTCACTGTCATGCCTTCTGGTCGTCTATGGATCGGTATAGTCTGTCTTGAGTAGACGTTTCTTGCTGCCAGCGGAAAATGTCCCGAATTATTGACTCCGAAAATAATAGAGGTGAAATTCTCTATAAGAAGGAGAAGACCAAGCACGTTTCGGTGGCATTTTATAGTAAACGATAACATGGTGACTGATTGTTTGAACATATTTGACCGAATGGAACTTTGAAGTTTCGAGCATGGCCCAAGAGGCGTCTGGTCATGCCGTTGCGATTGGGCGCCAGATGTTTTCCTTGAAGGGGAAACCAACCAAGATGGTACGTGAGAAGCCAAATTGATGTAACAAGGCAATTCTCAGTCCTACTGGCTAGATGAGCGGCAAAGACGACCGTCCATGAGCTCAACCCAGTCTTCACTGCCAACACAGCGGTGACACCACTGAATGGAGTCAGGATCATACTTCTTCTTGATCTCTCGGAGCCTGTCGTAGTTGGGACCCCAAAAGGTCCTTTGCCAGTCGGGCTCGCGGTCGTCGGCCTGTTGCAGTCAGCAAATGTCTCCATGCCTTTACGACGGGGCGGCTCTTGCGAATGCTCACCTCGTTGATGTAAGCACCCGACTCAGGGGCGAGACTCCGTAGGGCACCGCCAACTCTATCTGTTGCATCGTCTACAGCATACGCCACCTGAGGGTAAGCAGCAGAATCGTTCCAACCCCCCTCGTGACGAGAAAGTGCACTACTGCCACCCTCCAGGCGGGATTGAGGGCGTTGTCAACGGGGACGTTGTTGGCGATTAAACCCCCTGCAATCGTAGGGTTTGAGATGCCACTCTTTCAAACTTTGGCAAGAAGTGCATGTCTGGAGAGACTGTAGTCTCGGACAAAAAGGACAGAACGTACCGAGGGGGGTTCGGCGCGAGGCCCAACGGCTTCGAGGACTTGCGCCATCTTCTGGACATTATCAGTAAGCGGCGCAGCGGGTATCAATCTCGAGACAGTTGCGCCTCCTCCACCAGCAGCACCGCTCATCGCTGCCACGGGAAGCATCTCGTAGACTGTGAACCAGTCTGAAAAGTACGTAATGTTGGAGGAAACCGTGACCTCAGAGGCAGCATCCTGTAATCTGGACATCACAGGCCTCGCCAGTGCTTCTGCTGTTCCGTTCGGTTTGCTGTATATGAAGAAGAAGAAACTGAAGTGGAGTGACTTATAAGACGGAGGGCCTGCGACTGTGTAGATACCCTAGAAACCTCCAGCTTGAAGGGCCGGAAGCTCGGTGTGGAGGTCTGCGATCAGAGACCACCAGTCTTTGACGGTGGTTTTGGGGCTTTTATCCACGGAAAGGATCCAGGTGGTTGCTTGAGGCATCGGGTGTGCCTTGACGGTCAGCTCTGTGATGACGCCAAAAGTCCCGCCACCGCTGCCGCGGATCGCCCAAAAGACGTCGGAATTCTGGCATTCATTGGCAGTGATGATGTCCCCTGTAGGCGTGACGACGGTTGCTTCGATGATGCTGTCGGCACCCATGCCGTACTCGCTGGTGAGCCAGCCGTGGCCGCCGGCGACAGCCCAGCCCACGAGGCCAACGTCCTTTGCAGAGATCAGCTTCTGTGGTTTGGGTTGTCCAATGCGCGAGTCGTTGTTCGCTCACCGCGTTGGTCCCGCCGACCACGGCAACTCCATGTTCTGCAGCAGCTCGGAAGGCTTCATCATCCTGGATCCCGGCGCCAATGTCATAGCCAACCGAGGTGTGGGTGTGGTTGAGTTGAGCGTAGGGCATCTCGGGACGAAATCTGAATGGAATTCACGCTTCTTCAAGTCATGAGTCCAGACCCTTCCCCGATGTGAGTGACAGTACAACGAGATTCCCGAGGGCAGAGGGGCTTACGACAAGCTTCCATAGGCAATGCTCCTGAGAAGAAAAGGGGCAACATTAGAAATATGTCGGGATAGCCTCGCGAAGGTCAAACTCACTTGGAGTAGCCATGGCCAGTATTCTTGACGTTCAGACGCAGGTTGTGCTCGCGAGCAAACTTGACAGCGGCTTGAACGTCTTCCGCACTGGTCACGTTAACGGAGTATGCAGGATAACGGCCCATGGTACAACCTCGGGACCCTGCCAATGGATCGCCAGAGTGACTGGTGCCGTTTCCATGGATTGGGTTGCAGCTGTTGTTCGCATACCACGGCGAGTGGACGCTCACTGGATCAGCTGAGTGGAAGGCGGCTGTATTCCAGTTCGAGAGAACTGCTTGGCAGGCAGCTTCGTCGTAGTTTGGCTGGTCCTTGTAGCAGACTGACCCAGGAAGGACGGTCTTGAGAAGCCTTCCGGAAACGGTTTCGTTGAGGGCCGTCCAAACCGCATCCAAAGGCCAGCAAGAGTCGCCAGGTGCCTATCGCCTTAAGCAGATGATTCCAGTTCCAATATGGCTTGTGAAGAGTGCCCAAAACAATTGAATAAGTACTTGCGCATTTGCAGTTGGATGCGTTTGCGATCTTGGTAGCAGCGATGGCTACTGCACAAAGTTGACCAAACTTCATCGCTAGAGGCGCTTTGATTCGCGATGGAGGTGAAAGGCAAGTGGTCCATGGGAAGAACATGTTGTCGGGCATTGATAAAGCGCATCTTATTATATACCATTTCTGGTTCGTCTGCTCGAACTTGCGGGCTGTTGCAGTTTCGTTGGGCGACGACGGCGATTTGACAGTATAACTCACTGAATACGAGGAAAGTGCCATTGCAACACGCGAATCCACGTATTGGACTTCGGTGTAGGTTGTGTAAGTGGGTGCCCATGACGCTTGGCCATTGGCTCAGCATATAGCCGGCTACACGTTGCTTCTCTTTTGCCTCTTCGAGCATGTTATTCTATGTCCTACGTAACTCTACAGTTTCCCTTTTCTTGAGAAACTGGGCATTTCTGTATCTCTTCTTGCGCCTGACAATAGCAGATCCCGAGCAAGTCTTTTGAACCCTCGTATCCAGCGACGTCTCCACGAAATCACCAACCCCGATAATTATCGAATTTACTAAGAGACTTCACATTGGCTTAGAATTACTCACCTAGCTACTTAGTTATGTAACACGAAATCAGGTCGAACCGTCGATCCCATAGAAATCTCAGGGCTGCGTTCAATAGATTATAAACGACGTCACATGAAGGTACGCGTATCCGTGGCGTATGCCGCTACTCGCTGGCAGTCGCGATGAGGCTCAACCAGATATCTCCAAGGCCAGGGCACGAGGCTTGCTATGGAGGCAGGTGTCAACGCATTGTATCCTTCACGGAAGTTGCTCGCCTTGAGACCCTAATCTCAGCCGTATGTGTCAGTAAATGAGCCGCACTCGCCATGAAGACCGAGCGTAGGCCAATGCTGAAAGCAAAGCAAGCAAGACGTCTGTGTATTGAGCACCTCCTGAGATGAAGAAGCATGCAATAGATGGGAGTTTGGAATATTTGTTTTCAAGCGCAGATCTACACAGCCGATAAACTTTGTTTTGATCAATTTATACAAGCACTACATCTAGAAAAGATCTTGTAGGTATATAGAGTATAAAGAAAATTGTTATGTGCAGGTCAAAGACCAAGAGCTAAGCTTCCTGTCTTCTAAGAAGGCTGCCACGTAGATACCACGGCCGAAGTGGTGGTATGATGACTTCGTTTGTTTCTTGCTGTGGAAAAACGATCAATAGAAGCAGGTAAATCTAGACCTCACCTGTGAATACTAATGGAGAGGGCAAAATGTCGACAGGAGAAGTACGTAGGTGATGGACAAGAAGCAAGTGATCCCCCTCCCCAACGAGGCCTTGAGCCTGGGGACGTAGCCGAGGGTTAGGTCTGGCATCGCGAGCTCAGAATCGCATAACTCTTTCAGCGCACTCGAGAGACATGTTGAGAATGGAGACTAAGGAGATTACCAGACTCCCTTATGGCAAACGAAACGCAAGCTTTTGTCAAGATTGTCCGACGCAACCTTGAATCACAGCTTCAGCAACACCCGAGGAACGTTCAAGAAGCTGAACCCGTCCAAGTGACCTCTTTCACGCAACACACAGTAGCATACTTCTGCACCGAACCATTTACACCCAACTGGATTGCTCCGTAAGAGGGGTACTCCGACCAAACTCTGTCGAGTAACGTTTCTCTGACTCGGAGGGGAGGGCAGAAAGAGGTGTGCCGGATTTTGGAGAACAACAAGCTTAATCGCTAGCTCACGATATCCAGATAAGAAATTCACCGGAACTCAATCTGTACCCCGCCTGCTGCGACATTCAACTTCTGCGTCCTTCTAGATCTGGGCAAACGTTTAGGCATGCTAGCAGTCTCTGCGATCTCTCATCTCTCATCACGCCTCGCTTACTCGCGTCGCGGTCGTACTCAAAATCACATTCAACTCCGCCACAAGGCATTGTCAAAGAGGACAACCCCCCCTTTTTTTTGTAATCCAGAATAGCATTCACCACAAAGAAAGCGCGAGGCATTCAACGGCAAACACCATGCCCAATCATCACCACACGAACCAAACACCACTCCCGTCGGCAGCATCCGGTCACAAACCTAAAAGCGGGGCCGATTCCCCCACGGAATCCCGGCGCCTACGGATCGCCGTCCGGGTCGAGGGTTTTCACACAGCAAACACGAACACCAACCAAGCACAGCCCACACCGAAGCCGTCACTTTTCTTTGTCGCGCGCCTAATAACGGCACCGAACCTCACCCAAACCTCCTCAGCCTCGGGCGGTCTAGATTCCTGCTCTTCCCCATCCCCCTCAACTCCCCCAAACTAATTTACTTAATCTCTGAAAGATCAATGCACGGCCGTTTTCTTGGGGGCGCGGATTAGACAGAACGATGCCCTTCAAAGCGGCAAGCCTCCACCAAGGCGAGCCTTCTCGGTCATGAGTTTCCGCTTTCGGCAGGCTGATCGCGCGCGAGCTTGTACATTTCCGGACCTGCGTTTCTACCAGCGGCCGCGGGCGCGCGCAAAGGGCTTCGGGACTTTCCATCACGGGCCAATATCGAAACCGCATGTGCCGTTCCCCTTTCACTTCACAAGTCTCGCGCGGGAACAGCTCGAAGATCAATTCTTCCGTCTGGGAGAACCCCGTCGACGTCTTCTTCGCACATGGCCCAAACCGGGACCATCCCCAGAGGCAAGACACAACGACACAAAGTCGTCATCCGCCCGTCTCTATCTCCCCCCTTTCTGTGACAACAACCACAAATGATCTGTCGTGATCGGAGTCACAGCTGCCAACCAAAAGCCGCACAAAGTTTGAACCCGGCGGCGGCCCCGCGCGCGGCCGCCCGCCGCGGGCGGGGGGGGGCGG
>JAKMXC010000859.1:0-18521 GCA_025328345.1 Colletotrichum sp. SAR11_59
TTTCCTTATTTTTAATTTTTTTTTCTTTTTTTTGGGTTGGGTGCGGTTTTTTTTTTTTTTTTTTTTTTTTTTTTTTTTTTTGGTGGTTTTTTTTTTTTTTTTTTTTTTTTTTTTTTTTCTCCTAAGAGGTATGGATGCTCTTCTACTGGGCGAACCGGCTTCTCGCCGCACTAACACGACCAAGGCTACGTATCGGTTTTTTTTTTGGTTTTTCTTCTTCTTTGCTCAGTCACCCGTCTCGCCCACGACGCCGCAACCCCCACAGTCCCGAGGCTTGTGACTGGCTCGCTGACTGTCGGTGATACCTCGCTCATCACTCGTGGGGAGCAGCCGGCCAGCAAAGGTGTGCCCGCGGCTGCTGTTCCTTTCCTCACCTCGAGCTTGTGGAGTCGCCGACTAGGCAAGGTGAGCGTGGGTGAGGTAAAACGCCAGTCGAGGTACGTACAACCTTACGCAGCACTACCTGGTCTCGGCGGTACCTTGTCCAGGTCTGACTACCAAGAAGCAGTGAAGGTTAAACACCAATTTGTAGGTAATTTTGAGGTAAGCTCTTCTTCCATCGTACGTACCTATTGACATCCTGTTCTCCGTACCTTTACACCAGACTGCCTAGCCTCTGCCCTGCCGCGGGATTGCTCGATTTTTACTGCGTCTTTTTCTTTTTTTCTTTGCCGTGCCTTCGAGGCGGCCTTTCCGCGTTGTTTCCCTTCCTGGGGTCTCCGGGACTGCCCAGGCACACGGGCACATTCTGCCGCCTGCGCAGCCTGTCGCTCGCCTGTAAGGGTACGAAGGTCAGCCGTTAGGAAGACGAAGGCCAGCTTGCGCGATTTTTGCACCGTGGCTGCAAATGACGACACTGCTCCCAATCGCAGGCCTTGCACCGTGGAGTTTTTGTCGTCGGCCTCGTCTCGTCTCAAGTCGTTGGATCGTGCGCCGCCCACGGCTGATGGCTGTCATCAGCTTGCCTCCGACTCTGTCCCTTGCCGCCCGAATGGAACCGCACCGCTGCCGTGAGCTTTGACGCCCGCGATGGGTGGCTGGTTGGACGGTTTCATGGGTTGACGGAACATGGCCAGGTCGACAACGACGACGACGACGACGACAACAACAGTGACAACCGATGGGCGGACGGAAGGCGGTCAGCATCAGCACAGCAACGGTCCATGTCTCTATCCAACGGTCATTAAGTGCCTCACCCGGTTCAATTGAAACAATGCGACGCCAATTGGCGCATTCGGGCTCCCACGAGGCTTGTCCCGCCCGGGATTTTGTGGATGGAGATTTTGGGCTGCAGTCGCTGTTTTCTTCAGTCAGTCACCACACACACGCATCGCGGACTACACGCCGCGTGCCATTCTGTCGTCTCAGACTAACACGGCTACTAGTGCAAGTTGTGAAAAAATTGAAGTACGTATTCCCTGGACATCTTTCGACATGGGATATTACGGCATCCACACAGTTTCAAGGATAGGACAGCAGCACGGTCCAGACGACATCTTCTTCCCATCGTTGTCGTCGTCGCTGTCGTTGTCCATGACTCCAGGAAAGTGGATCACAACAAGCTTTTGGCTCTCCAAGAGTCGCTGCCAGTCATGAGCGTCGACCACTCCGGGGCCCTGGCTGCTCGTGATTGAGCTTTGACAACAGGCTTTCTTTGGGGTGGCTGGGAAGATGGGAGTTGGGAGTCGAAGGCGACCGTCATCAACCCTGCCGGATGCCCAGCTTTTTTTTTTTTTCTTTGGCTTGCCCAGCGCCCTGCGAATGCGAACCCCCAATCAATCGAAACCTGCCAATCGTCCCGTCTCTTATCAGGAAACGGCCCTTTCAAACTTTTCCACCACCGTGCACCGTATCCGCACTGTCGGAGCGCCATTTTCTTTCCAATTCCTGAGTCTTAGCTCGAATGAGACTGTCCAGTGGCCGCCCTGCTGGCTAACAACTACGGGTAAGGCGGCCTGTGTTGGACGATACGTACTGTGTCGTTCATTGGTCTGTCATTTGAATGTCCGGATGGATTTTTTCTTTCTCAACTGACGGAATTCTTCCTCTGGTTCTGCAGCAGCAGCAGCCGATGAACGGCATTCATTGTCCAACCACAGACGTTCCGTATACTGAATTCGGCACCTCGGCCATCCCTTGGGCGCTAGACGTAGACGGGAGTGTCTTCTTCCTCCGTAGGCTGCATGTTGCGCCTCACTACAGGACTGACGAATGACAAAAAGAGCGCTATGCGAGGCACTCCGGACATGCGTGCATTTCGATTTTGCACCTACGGATGTTTCTGATGTCTCGACGTTACGTACAGTGACAGATCGCGCACTACCCGTGCCCGTCTTGTGGGTGCCCTCATGAGCAACCTACACAAGGGCGGCCTTCCTTACCTTGCGGGTGGAAGCTACCGGCAACCGCCACTATCAAACCCGCCCTACTGCACCTGCACCAGTCTTGCAAAATGCATTAGCATTAGGCTCTTGGGGCGGCTATTCCGCAACGACTTGGTCTTGTCTGCTTTTGTGCTAGGGCAATCGCCGCCAGCACCGCTGTCGCCGCTAACACATCCCACTCCTCGCTCAGGTCAATCCATCAAGTCGGGCCATCCACAATTCACGCCCACACACAACCGTTGCCTGTCGTTCGACAGACCTCCCCCAGTCTGCGGATACCTACCGCGGTGTACGAACAACACGAACGACGACACCGACCTCAAATCCCACTATCGACCCCAAGCCTCTCTCGTCCTGCCACGACGTGCCAGCCGCGTCCATCGCCGAGACCCTGTTGGTCTTCCCCAAATCCCCAATCCGAGACCCTGTCCTCCATGGAGATGATGGAGTTGGAGGCTGGCAGAGAAGGTCAGGTACACTACCTACCCTGCTGCATACTGCGTATCCGTCCAGTATTCCCCTCAAGCGGAAAGCTGCCATCCCCACCATCTCGCCCGCCCACCTCTAATCCCTTCCGCTGGCCCATCTAACATCGATCTCGGCGAACGAGAAACCGAGCTTTCGCCCAGCCCGCCCCGCTGTGGATGGGCCAGGACGATGACCTGACAGGCTCGGGATGCCCTCGACGTCGCTTTCCCCAAGGCCAAGACTCGACGCGGTCTCGTCCTGCTGCGCGACTCTGGTCTGGGTGCTTCTCCAGCCCGGGGAAACGTGGGATTCGACTCTCGGCATTGGCTAGGTCCTGCAGCAAGTGCAGCAGCTACCCCGAAATGCCTCTCAAAGACACTCTACTCTACAGGAGGCAGTTGAAGCCGTAATGACCCGTATCGAATTGTTCTCGATGCTCGGCCTCGTCCATAGACCATCCGCCATCTGGACCGGCGGAGAATAACCTCAGCGAGCTAATACACATTATCCACGTTGTGTTCTCGACTATCAGGCACGCGCTACGGGACGGTTACCCACTGTTCACCGCACCTCGCATGCATACAGGGTCCCCCATTGTTTGCGGAAAAAACCCTCGCTGATTTTCCACCTCGAGCTCCAGCTTATCGCTCGTCAGGCAAGAAAAACATGGGCCTTGTGTATCCGTACCTGTAGCACTACCGAATACCGACGCCTCCATTGTACTGAGTATGGAAATGGATCCCGGCCGGACATTCTGCCTTGCCCTGTGCTTTGCTGAGTTGGCATGCCCAACTTAGAATTGGATCACGAACCAGCAGATATGCCGAGTCGGAATCGCACCGATGGCCCCAATCCCTTCTCCGAGCCTCGTCCATCAGGAAGGGTTTCGCGCCTCTACGTCATCCCGACAAGGGCTTTCGATTCCTAACCTCTCACTTACTCAGTCAGCCGTCGCCGCTCCGGCCGATCCGCACCACTCGACAGGTCGCTTTCGCACCCACCACTAAACAATGGCAGCGTGACTAACAAACGCCTCTTGCCTCGCCTCGCGAACCACACAGCTGACCTAAGCTTTCTGGGAATTCCACCCGATCGACGCTTGAACTATCTCCGTACGAGGCGCGCATCTCCAGAAACCAGTTCTCGCCAACCTTGTGATCGGAGCCGTGTCGGTCAGCCTTCGGTCTCGCCGTTGTGGAGGCCGGGGGATCCAGTCTTCCACGCTCGTCCTCGGTCTGCTTGGCCATTTTGCCTTCGCACGCGCTGGAACTACCGAGCCGCCTGCCCGTTTACTCATCCGGTTGACAGCCACTTCGATGGGGACTCCTAGCTTTGAACAAATTCGCCGACACTGAAACAGCTCACCGAGAGACTGGCACGAATTACGGATACGCCTCTCTCTTACACACGGCTACTTCCACTATCCCAGCCTGCCATGCCTTGCCGGTGGCCACGGACGACGCCCGGGCCTATATTGAGCCCTTGTGTTCTCCCCAGGCCTGTCTGGTTCTCCAGAATCCAACGGCGGTAACCTGCTGCGAACCTGGACAGCTGGAGCATGGAGAATTCTCGCCTTCGCTCGCCTTACCTCGCAATTGTCCTCGTGGACTCGTGGAGACTCTCGGCGCTTTCTCACCGCCGTCTTTGTGCTCTCCCACATCTCCGTTCTTAGCAATGAAGCACGCAGCGCCTGAGCCGGCAGAGATGAGCCATTTCAAATCTTGCAGCCGGATTGGATGATTTGCATATCGTCCACACATCTAGTCTTGGCCACCTGGGGCACACCACTGTACCGCTGCACCACTACCCACCACCACAGGTCGGAAACGCCCCCCGGCTGCTTGTTCCCCCCGATTTCGTCCCTCGAATCGCCCTCGCTGCACTGTGCCTCCGCTCCCGCATCCTGTAGAGTGCGGGGATTTGACGACCCTGATTCTCCCGCGCTTGCTGTGAGCCTGCCGGTCGAAGCCTCATTCGGCCGTCATTCGGGTCTACATGACCCCCATTCCGAGTCAGTCGGCTCTAGTGAAGTTGGAGAAGGTCGGGGCCTGTAACGAATCGTCTCTTTACAAGTCTTGGCCGCCCACGATGACAGCCTCTTCCGCATTTTGATATGCGCCTTTTTCCAACCCACGACCGCCTCGTTTGCAAGTTTCTAAGACACGGCCATTTCCAAGTATAGATGATCCTTCTTGGCTATCGAGTCCCATCCGCAAACTTCCGCTCAACCGTGGGGGAATGAGGGGATTGAGCGAGAAATACCCCAAAACAATCTGTGGTCATCTAAACGCACTGATGCCATTTACGAGGGGAGAACTGATCCTCGAATTCTTGGCCGGCGACTTGGCGATGTTCAATCGCCAACCTCCAACAATGGCGTGCGAGACGGTCTGCTTCTCGTGAATGCGATCAGCACCCCTATCGTCGTTGCACAACTGGCCTCTAGGACTTGGGCCCCTCAGTCATCTCGTTTACTCTTGTGCATTGCTGGTGCACATTTGCACGTAATGACAGGCAGAGATTAGTCACGATAAAGGCTCGGTCCCGCCACGCCACGAATCCCGATCCAGCTGCCAGACTATCGGCCATGGTTACACGCGACGCCGTCTTCCCCAGCGCACGGCACACTCAATGCCGCCGTCCAGCAGGGTCTTCGGGGCGCGACCGCTGGGGTTGAACCCAGCTTTTACAGCGTTCATCTGGATTCTTGTGGGTGATGAGGTGATCCAGTATCCATCCCCCCGTCCACCTCCGGACGTGGGCTCGTCGGTGGAGAACCATGGGCTGAGGAGCAGCGGAGCGACCTTAGAATCGATAATGTAAATATTGGACTTGGGAAGTCTTGGATCAAGATCATCCCCCATCAACGCAGCAGCTTCTCTCCTCTTGTTGGATTGAATTATCAACGGATACGGCACGCTTTTGAAGCGCTTAAAGCGAAAAGGGTTGAATCGCTGGCGCGATACTGTGCTGTCATTGGGGGGCACGGTTGGCATGCTTCCTCATTTGCAGCATGTCACCGTCTTTGCGCCCATGAACCCTGGCATCTTCGGACATTAACCTGTGGGTGAAATGGATACCATCGCGTTTGTTTACATCAGTCACCACGGAACCGGCGCGTAACCTGATAGGGCTCGATTGGGTCTGGAGTCAAATTTCGATTTCTCTTAACGAGAAGAAGGGGCGATCCTCCCAGTCTGCCGACACGTCGCTTCATCTCGTCCGATTGAAATTGCTCAATGCGTCTGATGCCTCCACGCTGGACGTCATAGGTCGTCGCAGGGCTACCTGGAGGGGTGTGGAAGTGGACTGCTGTTGAGCCAAAATTCGAGATTGAGTCTCCGTCTGACTACAGCGAGCAATCAAGTCTGAATGGAGACATTCCAAGCACGCGCTGCACCGTACCTGAATTGACAATTTAGCTGCAGCTGCGGCCAAGACGCTTCGAATCTTTCCGGAAGGAAAAATTGGAATGCTGCTAGAGTCTCTGAGTCGGCCGCTAACGTTGTGCCGTCGTTGGAAAAACGGCGCAACTCGACTCGTCGGCTCGACTCGCTACGCTACTTGGCGATGGAACGTCGAGGACGACGCGCGCAGCACAGCATCGCATCGAGGCGGCTGACTGCGGCCTGCAAGGTCGCATGCGCGCCACATGCGTACGGCACAGCTCACCACCGACAGCTTCGGGGAGCAAGCCAGGCAAGCTCCTGAAACACACCAATGAAAGTGAAACCCGGTCAAGAAGCCTGTTTACAGTTTCTTGACAACGTAATTCTTTGTCGATATGATTTACTCGGGACTCGATAGCCAAGATGGACGTCTAACGTTGGATTTCTAGCGGGATCTTGCACGCTCAGACAGACCAGCGGTGCAGGGCAGCCCAGGCGAGGCTGGGATGGGGCCGGATTTGTCTTACGAGAGGCGACGGCACCGGGAGTTACCAGGTGACATTCCATACGGCAAATCGTCATCAAGCGGTGAGGATTCACATTCACAGCGTGGAGTTGCCGTTGGCTAACGATTACGGGCCGTATCTTGCTGTGGTTCGTCGCTATGGAGCATGGCCTATGGGATCCCGCCAGCCCCGTACCGTGAGAAGGCACGAGAAAGGGGACGAGTCAGTGGGCACTGAGCTCTTGCTCCCTGCCGGGAATAGGGCCGGTTTGCGTGCCGCGGTTTCCCTCTTGCGGTCGGTGTTGGGACCCATCGTGAGGATGGCCTGGCCCATATTACGCCGTGAGGGTATTCGTACCTTGGGGGAGTGAAGCCCGGAAAGTCTCCGTCCAGCTATCGGTGAGGTAGCGCTCGACGGAAGGAAGGCCATTGGCACGCAAGTCCTGTCCGATGTTCCACACTTCGAGCCGACCTTGCACTTTAGGGCGGTACGGAGCCGAATGCTTTGCTCGCGTTGGACGGATGGGATGCAATGGATCTGGCATTTTGATTGGGGTCTCCATCTTGCAGCGACCAAGCCGCGGCAATCCAGAGACCAGACATCAAGATGGCGCCAGTACCCAGAGATGCAGCCAGCTCCTCCCGGCGCCTTCCCGGTACCGTATGCGACCGTCGCCCATACGGCCCAGATGGACTTCGATTCAATACTGCGTATTGGTCAAGTGTTTTTTCTCCACAGGCGACGACAACGATGCAAGCAGAACCCATCCGCCCGTCCGCCTCCTCCGCCGTCTTCCTCGTGCTTCCGCCCTTCTAGAAGCAAGCTTGGAAGCGGATTAACTCAGTCATCTTGGGGGATGACCGCTGCGGACACTAATTGCGATCACCTACGCACCGTTCTCGACAGACACCGCAGGTCCCGGGGCGCTTCGCGCTGGGTACAGTGTGGGCACCCAGTGTAATTATTGAGTGTCAGTGTCATGCAGGTGACCAACCGCTAGAGATCGCTTCGACTCTCGGAGCGTGTGAGAGGTTTGCCTGTGTTGATTTGTTTATCTGTTGACTCAAGCCAGGCCCCTTTTGTTGTCTTGGCCCTTTCTTGGCTTCCCCAGGGCAACAGCCCGCAAGGGGAAAATAGCCTCTTCAGCACTTAGCTTGCTGTTAGTGAGCGGCAGGCGTCGGCTCGGCGTCTGGCTTGAAGGGGTCATTTTGCGACGACACTTCATCCTCTTCCCTCCTTTCATCAACACTTTTTCCTACGCAGTCACCATCGTCGCATCTTGTCCGCCTTCGTGCCTCCCTGCGCACGGCTGCAACGAGACCATGACAGCCAACCGACTGTTGCACCACCGTCGGGAGACTCGGAGCAGCCAAGACGCCTAGGAGCATATTGGCAACATTGGCGATTGCAAATCTGCAAGTCAATCGAGTTCGATGGGGGAAATAAGCTTCTTTTCTCCTGAGAGATCACTCTTTTCCCCCACGCTACGGAAATGCCCAGCCAGATGCGACCGAACACGGCGGCCTAGCAGATCATTTTGCCTTTTTCTTCTGCGGAAAGCGAAACCAAATCCTAGAGATGTGCAATGCGGCGGCATGTCGGCTGGTTGCAAAGGATGTACATGCCGCACCAGTACGTGGTGTTTACCCCAGAGTTCTGGACTTGGCCGGAGTAACCCGACCATTTGGTGTTCGTCCGGTCTTTTGTTTACAGTTGCAGTTTTCCCTCGTGGTGATCAACGGGTGAAATTCATGCGTTTCCTTCCAATCTCGACCGTCTTGTTTCCTCGACGCGGTGCGTTTCGAGTTTCATTAAACATTGTGGGGTTTGCGCAAGAAGCAAGAAAGCAGTGGTGGGATGACATGACTTTTGACATGTACACAGTGTCGAGCGCATCTCGCAACATCCATACCGGCAGGGACCTTGGGATTTGGTAGTTCTTGGTTCTGTCAAGTGTTGGGCACGAAGACGTCTGTGCATTTTTGGGTTTCAATGTTTCGAAACCCTTTTTTTTCTTCTTCTCCAACCTGGGTCTTCTTAGATGGAATAGGATTGGATGTTGGGAGTGAGTTGCTGAATGGGCTTGGGCCTGACGTCCGGATAGAGATGCCGCTGCCTATTGTTTTGCGGTCTGATCCTACCGCAGTAGAAGACACTGCGTCTTCCTGCGATCCTGCATGCGTGGCATGGCACCGGATCTTTGGTTGGGGGATTTCTTGCCTGTCAGAGCTGTCATGGAGCGTGCGTGCGTGCTGAATTGGGGACCCGGCCCGGTGGAATCGCGTGACGGCCTGGAGTAGCCGCTGCGTGCTTGAAGTTTGATGAAATGGGAGTGATATCGCGGGTATAATGAGCGCGGAGGTAAGCGTCAATTGCAGGTTATGCCATGTTCCTTTCCACGGAGTTTGAACAGCTCCATGCGAGTGTCCTGAACTTAGACGATGATGATGATGATGATGATGATGGCGATGACTCCTTCGTCCGATATGGATGACTTCTCCCTGACGAACGTAACGTCTCCCCATGTTCCTGATTTACATCACTTCCGGCAACTGAAGACATCGGCTCGCGAGGCTTTCTGGGCGTGTGTGAGATTGTGCGTGCCTAGATCTAGATCTTTACGCTCTCCGGCAAGTAACGTAGCGATAACGAGATCGATCCAGGGGCGGGCTGTGAGTTTGGGTGGCTTATGAGATTTTTTGGGCTGAGTTATTGAAACCTTGGCGGGCATTCATGTCCCTTTCGTCGCGCATATCGGACGAAGTTGATGTCATCATCTTTTTCGGCTCAACTTGGCGGTCGGCTTGGACGGTTGGCACGGCTATCACGGTTGTTGGGAACACGCCCCTGTTGTGTCCTGTCTGCCTTGCGTCTGAACATGGCTTTCTGAGGACCAGACGACACGGAAGAAGGCGATGTGATAGTTTGCGGTTCTATGGGCGGTTGGACTTCTGTGGCTGTGATGGTGGCTTTGGGGTGAGTGGCCTGGATGGCTGAGCCTCTCTTCTCCCCCGGCCTGGAGTGGGTTGCGTGGAGTTGATACGGGAGACTGGGGCTCAGCGGTGAGCTTACCGTTCTGTGGCTGGGTTTGTGGGGGGAGGAGAAGGGGTGTCGTCCCTGGGTGAAGAAGATGGCCATTGAGTTTGTGGCTGGAGGTTGAGTTTTGGCGGTGAAGAGAGGCAGGGGAGGTGCGGTGAAGGCGTGAGGTGGATGTTGAGGTGGGTTTGGGCGCAGAGCCTCATTATTCAGGTAGGGACGGACGGGTCATGGGTTGAGTGGAGGGTGTGGTGGTGGTTGTACGTGATGTCAGTTCGGGCTCTGGGGGTAGAAGAGTAGTTGTTTGTGTTGGAATTTGCAAGATGGCGAGCGACGCGTGGTATTGTGGGCAAAGTTGTTGCGGACTGTATGATCTGTGTATCTGGTGATGTTTGGGTGTATATAAGTGGCTGTAGGTTAGGTTGATGAACTCTCACACAGCAATTAGATGGGCTTGTTTCATACCGAATGGATGGCGCGAAAGAAGAGAGCCGCGGCGGAACCAATTTTGTTTCCCTCTGTAACAAGAAACGGTAGGTGGGATATAAGTGCGATTTCATGTGAGCTGGTCTGTCTGCAATTAATGCCATCTGTTGTCGCCGCCGTATTGAGGTTACTATGTGTGTGACGGTGAAGGGGGCCAGAGTTCAGACAACGGTTCTCTTGACATTGAAGAGTTGCGTCATGTCCCTGGGGGAATGAGCTGTTGAACAGCTAGTATCAACCTTTTCGAATGGAGTGACAGACAAGGAGTCATTTGTTTGCAGCTTCAAAGGCATGAACTGGCGTGCGTTGCCCTTTTAAAGACTTTGGAGCGGGCAATACGCAGATGTGGCACTTGCCTTTGGGGATTTTAAATCTGCTGTTTGATACTTTAGCCTCACAATTGGATCCGTTGGCGCGTTAGAGAAGAGAGTGCGATTACAGCCGATATATAAATGCAACGCAGACGCAATGCCCACTCCCGCATCAAGATTTCCTCTGAGCTTTCTTGACTTCTTCGTAGAAACTACAAAGAATGTCGTAGGAAGCACACAGACCTATGCCTGGCAACTTTGAAGGTACTCAAGGAGGTAGGACACAGCTTCGGAGTCTACTACGAATCTCCGCCTCGAGAGTATGCATGCCAGATACACTAAAGAGAATGATGGAATGCGAAAAGACAAGCATGGATCCTGGTTTCTCGTCGCTTTGATATATACGAGAGTAATGCACCGCCCCGTTTGTTAGCTGATTGTGCAAAATGCGATCAACCATCGCTTCTCAGCACGAAATTGCTCCATCGAGACGGCGGGAAGATGCTTTGAACTCTTATTTGGCATCATTATGACCGTCTGCATCTTTGTCGCAGCTACATAAATCACTTATTGAAGATCAATTATACACATCAGTATGCTATCTTCACGAAGAATTCATTTCGTTGATGCTCGTAACTTCAACTCAGTATATAATCACAGCCACGTAGCTGTTGTCAACTAGGTGAGTGACTTCATAGCTCTGCTTCTCGGAACACAGGCAAATTAGTTCTGGGTTCCGCAGAATATTTCTTCACTGGACGTAGAGGTAGCAGAGATATGGTGCGCTATTTTCGTTATGCTCAAGCGCAGGCAGCCAGTTTCCTCAGGGTTTGGACTTTCGCCGGAAACAGTACCAAGAGCATGTACTTCTCGATAATAAAGTTTCTCCTCTGTTGTGCATGACCGCTTTGCTCTGCGGAGCCTTGGTGGCCCAATACTTTGCTGGCTGGCTGGAAGCAGACGAACAGGAACTTTCCAAAAGCTTGGAACGTGACCTTCGTCCTCGGTACTCATTGCTATCCTTAAACTTCATGAAAACAGAGTCACATCTATTCGTGGTCCCGTCCTGATCTTCCCCTGGATGGACTTGATGTCGAGGCATGTCTAAGCCTCAGTACTCGAGAAAGTAGTAGTTCCTTGAAGCCGTTAAATCCCAGTGAACATCGTTCAAATAGATATGGCTTGTGAGTTTCATGGCGAGTGAGCCTGCAGTTTCAAAGTCTGGCATTCGAAGGTGTGAGGTGGCAGGAGCTCAATTTCGTACTGAAAACAACACTTCGTCACGCTGCTAGACTTCGAATTCAGCTGGTGGTTTTGAATTACTAGACAGTAGGAGACTTGGTCTGACGGCGGCATCTGAATCGGATGACCAAAAGGCGGCCCGTCTCCGAATCATTTCGAGTTGGCTCGATTCCATTGCGGTCTTGCGGAGATGTATCCACATAGTGTTATAAACAAGGCGAAGCATCGTGACATCACTCGATTTCATTCAGAGAATGCGTCTTCGTCAACCCATTCTCACTTGCGCCCTCACTTGCACCGACTAATGGGTCGGAGTACCTAGGAGTGCACCCGATAACGACACCATGCAGCTCATCACAATAGTAGCCCTTACAAGTGCAGTCGTCCGCTGCTACACAAGATATGACGGTACAGACTTTCAACATGAGTTATCACAGCCCATCCACAACATAGTTTACAGATGGACAGGTCTCTTTGCGCGAGAGCTACACCCAGCAAATGCGCTTCCAGACAATCATCTCACGATCAGAGAGTATATGCCGGCGCAGGAACTCCTGAAATCTCAGCAGTCTGGCGCTTGATAGATGACCCCGCATCATACATCAAGAGCCTGATATCATCACGCCGCCCTAGATGCGGCAGGTCTTGTGAAACACAACTTGGACGCTCTCAGCGCTCGAGCGGCTGTTCATCTCGCTTCTTTCAAGCAACTCAACAGTTAGCGCAGACCAATTTGCCTGATCCTAGTCTACCAATCGACAAAGCCAAAGAAACAGTCCAACGGGAGCAAATTTGAAGCACGTTGATAAATCAGCTCCGTATTCCCACTAAGCACGCGGGCGGCCGAGATAAGAGGCAACCGAACTCCACTGGCTACATTCCGTCTGGTATGAGCAGAGCTTACGTACGATGTTGAACGTGAAGTAACCCAGAAGATTCAGAAGAATCTAAACGACCGGTAGCACATCGCGCGAAAAGATGAGGGACTCAGGGACCCGTGTGGTACAAGCCGAGGATGAGATGCGGCGGCAGTTTTGCTCGATGGCTAGGGAGTAAGGAGTTTGGTTTTGGAGTTTTCGCTTGTCGTGGGCAGCTGGACGCAGACGTAGAGGCGTAACTAAGTGGAGGCGTTTCACCGCACCCGCGAGGGGAAGCTGATGGCCGAGGAGACTGCCAAAGCGGAGGAGATAGGCAAGATATTACACACGCCACTTGGCTTAGAGATCCATATCCAGACATGAGAGCATTTTCTTTCTTCTCGGGGAGTCTTTAAGGTAAACGACCACAGGTAGTCGGCCTTAGGTAGCTCTAGAATGTTCAAAAAAAGGTCATCTAAGAATGGGGACTGTATGTATGAGTCATGGGGCAGTGATCTTAACTCTGCTCGGCTTATGCCCGGAGTGGACGGGATAGGAAGGCTAGAGTTTCTCTGTTGTCTCTTATCCGATGGCCGATCGATGTTTATCAAATATAGAAATCATCACTATAGGTCACAGTGAGCCTAATACTAGTTAGTAAGGTGTTCAATAAAAAGCTCGGTTGCCCTGGTACTAGATCTAGTTCAACCAGAAGAATCGAAGAAGAGTATAGAGCTAGCTCGAGGAGCTAATATATATAGGTCTGGTGAAATCTCCCAAAGCTCCTTTTAGCCGCAAGCAATAACTGCTTCTTCTGGGGTATTTCTGAGGTTGATTGGACAAACTGAGTGGCTAGGCCAAAGGGTTTGTAGGTTGATGGTGCCACTGGTCCTCATGAACGCAGGGGCTTTTCCCACGTATCCAACCTGACGCTGAGCAGAAGAACAGAGCCAGAGGTCTTTGAGTTATTGAAAGTGGCAAAGGAACAAACAACAGCTATCACAAGATCCATAATTCGCCATGCGCTGCCTTGCCTAAGGCATGATTGCCTACGGGGCGAAGCTACTTCCTCATCATCTCTGGCCTATGGCATCGGACTACAAGAGTGCGCGTGACTTTTCTGAAAGGTTCCTAGACATCTTAATTTTCAAGCCAAAGGGCTAGGCCACACGCTTGCTGGTCTACTGCTGAACGAGACGGCTGCGTCCGAAGCGGAGAGGAACTCTATGTGTAGGCTACTTCACTGCTGGCCACCACATGTTAAGATGTTACCCTCTCCTTTCTCATCGAGTTATTGTGCCATACAATAACAGAACATAGATTGCGAGTAATCGTGTCTATATACATGTCTTTGGGGTGTAAGATCGTGTGAGCAGGCTGATGAGGCGGAGGAAGGTGTAGACAGGCAAACAGGCGAAGACAAAACCCTGTGCATATATGACACTACTTTTTCTGTGTTATGAAACAGAGCCTATACCAGAGCAAAACAATAGATATCTCTTACCTCTGTCAGTAGTCCTCGTCTGTGAGTATGCATTCCTTCTTCTAATACCCCATCACAGACTCTAACCGATCATACCCCAAGTACTTGTGATCCTAAACCATTCTAGTCACAGAAGCATTCTAAGAAACAGCAGATGCACCTTCCTGGAAGGGCTTTCCATGTATGTCTTTTCAAGAAGACTTGCCAGGCTAGTCTCTACTTATAGCCCGACTTCTTGTTCCCGACATCATGGAGCACTACGCGTCCAGGCGACACATGGTGGATGCCGAGCAGGTGCGATTCAGGCCCCTTTAAAAATGACGGATGTGAAGTCTTTGTGGATATTTCAACCACCAAAATGAACGGCGGATTTGCGTCAACTGGCTAGCTCCATTGGCAGTCTACTATCAACTGGAACCCTGGTCAGCAGGCATCATACAACACGCAAGACGCTGTCTGTGCTAAGTGAAAGCTCTGGGATATCATTCTCATTCCCAAAATATTTGACTACAATACGCTGAAGAATTACGAGACGTCAAACATCGACGGTATGGTGTACATTGTACGACCTACTTCCCCGATGTGGATGACAGATATATGCTGTTCGCAGGGTTCTCACTTGCAAGCCCGAGAAGCATTTCCTTTTTTTGTCTTCGTGTTCCTCACTCCGCTCCTACTCACCTATGTTATCTTAAATACTTCAACCCGCCAACAGATATGCACGGGGTCTACTGGGCAACAGAGAAGCTCTGAATACCACCAGTGTCACACATATTTGATTGGCAGCCTCAAACACTGACACTTCAACAATGGCGTGTGCATTCTCCTGATATTCAAAAAAGCTTCAAAATGGTCCAACCGCTATGATATCAGAAGAAAAATGCCACCGACGATGCCTCGGCATCTGAGCCTGGCGTTCTTGCTCGTCCATGCAGTATTATCTGAGACACTCCAAGGGCGGGGATGGGCAGGAGCCGCATGTCCTTGGCAGATCGACAATGTGAGGGAAGGCTTCTCATCAATATGGAGCAGGCAGTGTGAAGTGGAAGCCTTGAAAATTAAACTCCGAAGTGAACTCTTTTGCGAGGAACCCTTCGATTGTCGGTGCGGACTTCATAGACGAGCTATGCCGTCACTTTAATACCGTCTTGTCAGCAGTTGAGAAGACGTATTCGTGAAGCGGACATCTGCTAATGATCATGTCGTTTCTCAACATTAGATAGTTGCGCATCTAGCACTGCCTATCCAATAGTCTTCTACAAAGTGGTTCATCTCACTACACTACCTTCCGTCTTCTAGCTCAACGATTCGCCGCGGGAAACACCTGCTAGTGCAAGAACAGTCTCTCCGTTGGAAGTATTTAACCCGCTACCCAAAGTACCCAGTGACTAGAAACCCCGGGACCAAATGACAGGAATCCATGCCCAGCTGGATGTGTCTCGTTGAGCAAGCTAGGCAGAATGGAATTATCAGGGAACCAGGTGCTATTGGGCCTAAACATACATTCCTATCACCATTCAAGGGACGCGAACTTGTAACTGTCTTGTGTTTGTTCACGTCAAATACACCAATAACATGGAAGGTGGACGACAAAGTCGGGAATCTACTCCGAGTCTGACTTCAGGGCGAATGTCAACGAGCTTCGACAGATCCAACCTACAGCCCGTCTTGGAAGTGCGAAAAGGAAGCTAACGAGAATACGATTGAATTGGCGCTTGATGGGACACGAAACACCCGTCCCTCGGCCTTTATATCCAGCCATGTCACCCGTCAAGAAGACACGGCACCCCCGATACTACTGGTGGTTACTCCCAGTCCTTCCGCCTTCCATCGAAACACATGCAGACACACAACCCGAAGACGCCACGCTCTTCAAATAACCCCCATTGCCAGCGCCTCACCGCAAATAAAGACCATCTAACAACTCACCAACCCGTCCGCGAACCCGCCGATAAGAACCCCCTACCCGCACCGCCAAGACCATCTCTCGCCAAAGCGGACCCCATGGCGCCATCCGCTCCAGTGGAACCACCTCTCCCCGTCCCGAGATCGCGGGTTCCCGCAAGGACTCGAAATGTTTTACGGGGCAGTGCGGCAAGGATACTCAAAATGGAGTCCGTGACCCCTCAGATGCGCGCGAGCGCGCGGCTACCCCGTCAAGCTTTCTTCCCTTATCTTTCCTGGCGAGAGAGGCAGAAACTTTAAACGCTCGGCCGGCCCGGGAGCCGCGCAGGCCGCGCCCACGCCGCGTCAGGAACGGACGTCGAACCGGATCGACTCCGTATCGCATTATCGCGAAGGTTGATCGGGAGCGGTGGGGGTGGCTCCTGCGGCTGCTACGCTACGCCCTTGATCCACCGGCGCGCATGTCACGGAGGAGCAAAAAGGATGGGTCTATATTGTTTCATGGAGCATTTGTCTATAGTTCCAAGGGACGCAAAAAGGAGCGCATCCCAACAAAGCGTATCTCTAAGTGAAAGCAGAAGCAAGATGAACAACAGATACAGACGCGGAGCCCCGGGATTTCACTCGCACGGGGCATCGGCGGAGTAGTCCGTGGTGTTGATGGAGCAGCGGCGGCTCCCCAACACGGACACGGAGTCCCGCCCCCGACATTTTGTCAGCCAGCCTAATTCTAAGCCCAATAGCCTTTCCAGGTATTATTTTCGAAACGCCGTTTCTTAGTGCTTAGCGGTGACCTTGTCGCCGGTGAGCTTCTCGACATAAGTCTTAGCCCTGTAGTCATTGTGGTTAGCTTGGTCCAATGTATCTCGAGGAGGCGGGATAACTCACATATCACCCATGGCAACCATGCAAACCGTCTGCCAGACGCCGAGACCAATACGGGGGGCAACGCCGCGGTAGAGACCGGCGAGACCGTTGGTCGAGTAGATGTAGCGGAAAGTGTTACCGACAGTCATCTTCTTGGGTCGGTTGGGGTCCTCCTTCTTGCTCTGCATCTCAACACGGATAACCTCGATGGGCTGGTTCCAGGCGGAGAGACCACCACCAAGACTGGAGGCAAGAATCTTCTCCCAGGCGCCGAGCTTCTCACCGTCCTTCTTGCCGGTGGCGTTGCGGATGCCCTGCTCAGCGAGACGGGACAGACCGAAACGGGAACCCCAGTTGGTCATCTGGCGGATAGCGACAGCGTTGACACCCTTGTTGATACCGCGGATACCCTCCTTGCGGTAGATGTCCATGAAAGTGGCGAAGGTGCTCTGGGGCGCGACGCCCGCGGCGGCCATCTTGTGCTTGGTAATCTCGACCGTCTTCATGCAAGTGCAGAAGCCCATGGTGGCATAAGCCTGGGCCACACCGCCGGTGATACCGCCGACGATACCACCGCCGAACTCAGAGGCACCGTAGCTGCGGGCGTAGAATTCGGCTTCGGAGGCGACGAAGAGGAGGACGGCGCCCTTGGTGGAGGCTTCGATCCAGGCCCAAGGGATAAGACCCTGGTAGACTATGAGGGGTCAGGTCAGCATTGGATGCTCAAATGGGTCGATTCGAATGTGGCTTTGTCGAGCTCAATTCGTTCGTGACGGCGATCGAAGAGACGGAGGGATTGGATGCTACTCACAACCAAGGACACCACCACGTCCCCAAATGCGGCCCAGGGCAGTGCCAAAGCCGTCGCCACGGTTGGCAGCCATGGTGGTCTTGACGACCTCGAGCGGCTGGCCGAGCGTGGTGACCTCGAACATGTTCAAACCGGCGCCCAACAGCAAGTTGGAGAACTTGATGGGCTTCTTCTCCAGCTTCTGGGGCTCCCCGATGGGGGCGGGCATAGTGGCGACGGCGACCATGGCTCTGCTACTTGTGATGACGGAAAGGGGCCCTGACCAAGGGAAGAGGGTGCTTCTTCGCGGGGGAGGACGGCGGTTGTAGTCGTTGGTTTATGGGTGGTATGGGGTAATGCTTGTGAATGGAGCAAGCTTTAGCTTGGAATGGGGAATGCGGTAGGTTGCGGGATAAAAGCTGGGAAAGACCTCGGATATCGAGCCGTTCGGGGCTTGTCTCGGGGGAAGACCGAGGCAAAGGGGGGATTTGTTAGGTGTCTGTTAGAGAGAGACGAGCGAAAAGCGTCGGGATTGGCTTGAGTCGGGGTTGGAGTTCTCAGTAGGGGACTTGGAACAGTGAACAGGAGAGAACAGAAGGACTGCTCCGGAGCTGGGAGCGAGGGAGAAGGCGCTTTTTGCACGTGGGAATTGGGTGGGTTCTGGAGGGAAACAGTGAACGGGGGGGACACTTGGAGCTCCTCAGTTTTTTTTTTTTTTTTTTTTTGGATTAAAGGGTGCCCGAAAAGGCCCCAGGCGGGGAAATAAGGGGGGGCAGGTCGGGGTGCGGGGGGGGGTT